>JBBPBX010066817.1:0-15629 GCA_038048925.1 Garcialebias charrua
TCACACTTTTTCCTGTTACAAACTGACTCCGGCCCCCCACCAGAGAAGGGAAAAGTTATGTGACCCTCACAGGAAAAGGTTTGGGGACCCCTGCTCTAAACGCTGCACTCTGACAGCACTCTTAGCCACGCCCACTTCACTTGCACCAGCAGCAGCTAGATAAAGAATATCTAGAATATTTTCATTAAAATAGCAACACATACACCAACACCTTTGTTCTTCGAGGAAGTGCAGATGTTTCTGGGCTTGCTGGGTTACGGCAGAATTCGGAGGAAGCTCAACCAAACTGACTTGATTTGCGAGCTCCAGCCAGAAGAGTGAAGGTGGCCTCAACTCTGCCATGGCATCTTTGTAAACCGTGCACGAGTATGGTGTGTACAGTGAATTTATTTCACTTATTTGACTATGACTATAGACCGGTGGCCCTCACCCCGATAGTCGCTAAATGTTTTGAGAAACTGGTCATGTCCCACATCAAGGCAACCGTCAACATCAATGAGGACCCTCATCAATACGCATACCGTGAGAACCGATCAACAGAGGACGCCATTTCTTCCGTGGTCCACACTGCTCTCACCCACCTGGATCAGAAGGACTCATACGTGCGTCTGCTCTTTGTGGACTTCACATCTGCCTTCAACACCATGATCCCCCAAACTCTGATAGACAAACTATCTACACTTGGACTAAGCCCCTCTATTTGTAACTGGGTACTAGACTTCTTAACAGACAGACCACAGTCCGTGAAGATCCACAACTTCTCCTCCTCCACCATAACCCTCAGCACTGGCTCTCCTCAGGGATGTGTGCTGAGCCCCCTTCTGTTCACTCTGCTCACATATGATTGTACAGCCACACTTCCAGGCTGTCATATTGTTAAGTTTGCAGATGATACAGCGGTGGTGGGATGCATCACAAACAATGATGAGTCCAGCTACAGACAGGAGGTGGAACACCTGGAGAGCTGGTGCAAAGAGAATAATCTTCACATGAATGTGAAGAAGACAAAGGAGATGATTGTGGACTTCAGAAGGAACAAACACACCCACGCCCCACTGAACATAGGTGGATCTGCGGTGGAAGTGGTCTCCAGCTACAAATACTTGGGTGTACACTTGAATGATAACCTCAGCTGGAGCAACAACACCACCAGCCTGATCAAGAAAGGTCATCAGAGACTCTACTTCCTCAGACGGCTGAGACGAGCTGGTCTGAGCAGCCCAGTTCTCACCTCGTTCTACAGGTGTGCAGTGGAGAGCATCCTGTGCTCCAGCATCAACGTGTGGCATGGAGGCTGCACAGTTGAAGAGAGGAAAGCTCTACAGAGAGTGGTGAAGGCTGCACAGAAGTCTGTTGGAGTCAGTCTCCCCACAATCACAGACATTTACACCTCCAGATGCAGGAAAAGAGCCACCTGCATCATGAAAGACCTCACTCATCCAGCACACTCACTCTTTGCCCCACTCCCCTCAGGACGGAGGTTGAGGAGCATCAAGTGTAGAACCACTAGACTGAGGAACAGCTTCTACCCTGAGGCTGTTAGACTCATGAATAAATAAAAATAAAATAAAAAATAAACACTGCAAAATATCACATCATACTGATGCTGATCTGTTTTCTTGTTGCTGTGTTCATCTGTGTTCATCTGTGACCATCTGCTCATACAAACTCATGTTCGTGCTGCTGTTTATTTCAACTATATTAGGCTTAGTGTATTACTAGTTGATGTTTTTCTTAGTTAGTTCTAGATGTTATTACTGTTTTTCTCTTTCATTTGTTGTTGGATGTAACTGGGACCCCGTGTACATAATCTCGTTTTCATCACATGTACCACATGCGGTGCAAATGACAATAAAGACTCTCTGACTCTTATTTACCCATTGGTGGTAAGCTCGCCTTACACATGGATAATCTGAAGGTAAACACTTGTCGAGCAGCCTTGCTATGATGATCCCACCTACAGGCAGCACTCGTCAAAACACCTGAAAACCGAGTAGAATCAAAGGAAGTCATGGTGACACTGGACAGTGGAAAAGCTGCATTACATTCCTGGTTGGACAGATGGGGCTGTTGAGGAGACAGTGGACGGTTGGTCTTTGCAGTCCGTCCTGTCAGCTTTTGCAGAAACAGGACAGTTTTCATTCATTCATTCATTCATTCAACCTTTATTTATACAGGCTAGCCTCGTTGAGTCACGGGGACTCATTTACAAGAGGGACCTGTCTCACTCACACCAAACAACCATCCACTCTCACACTCACACCTAGGGTCAATTTAGAGTCACCAATCAGCCTAACAAGCATGTTTTTTGGTCTGTGGGAGGAAACCGGAGTACCCGGAGGAAACCCACGCATGCACGGGGAGAACATGCAAACTCCACCCAGAAAGGCCCCGGACCGGGATTTGAACCGGCAACCTTCTCGCTGAGAGGCAGCAGCTCTACCAGTTGTGCCACCGTGTTGCCCAGTATTGGACAGTAATCTCTGTGTCAGCAAATTGCATTCATGCAGACTCACTAGAAAACCACATTTCCATCCTCGCACACACACTGTAAAGACAAAGACAACGCTGTCCTGTTGAGGTCAACTGGTGTCACAAAGCTATTAAACAGAACCAGTCTGTTGTTGTATCTGAATGCGGTGCTGTCACCCTCGGTCTCAACAAGACTCAGAGTCATAGCATTGATGCATTTACGATCATAATGAAATTACGAGGCTTTTCCTAATTGCACCCATTGCTATTTATGCTCACTAATGCACCGTTAAATGCTTTGGCAGAGAAATCCTGACAGCAGCATGTAACTGTGATTCTACGAGCTGTGTTTGATGCTTATTGTCAGCATGAGCTGTGATGATGAAGAGGAAGTTGGTGCTAATGTGGATGAACATTAGTCTGCTTTGTAGGGGGGCTTATTCTCTCAGGGCGTCGATTACATCACCACCCCTTCCTCTTGTTCTGCACATGTTGCCGTTAGTAAGTCATTTTGACAGCATGACAGAATGATGAGGGGCTTGAAGGAGCCATGACAGAACAGGGGTGGGTGCCAGGCAGTGAGCAGAGGACAGAAAGGAGGATGTGCAGGGTGACGGTGCAGGAAGTTGGAGGAGCGATGGGAAGCAATGATGGGCAAAGAGCCAGTTCTGCTTTTAGGAATAAAAAAAATCTGTGCTGATGGGGTTTTATGAGACTAACATACGTGTTTTTACTGCAGTTTACAAAGAACAACAGATCTAGGATGGTATTGTTGGATATACTTACCGGTAGTTACATTTGGAAAGGTGTAAAGGTGTAGTCTATGATTTTAGTAAAAAACCTTAACATAATTTTTACCCATGAAAACTAAAGCATGAGCACATTTTTTTCTGCACTCATTTGTTTTATGCATTCATTATTGTCAAGTCAAATTATCAATACAGTATATTTATTATAATAATCATTTTATTTAAAAGCGCCTTTCAAGACACCCAAGGACACTTAACAAACAAACAGTCCAAGTAACAAATTGAAATATAAAATAAAGAATATAAAATACAAAAGAATATAAAATACATTTAGTAGAGTTAATGATAAGCTAGTCTAAAGAGATGTGTTTTCAGGGCTGTCTTGAACAGAGAAAGGGAGGTGGTGTTTCGAAGGTCTGGCGGTAGAGCGTTCCAGAGGTGAGGGGCAGAGCAGGTGAAGGCCCTGCTCCCCATGGTGGAGAGGCGGGCAGAGGGTACATGGAGATGTAGCGAAGAGGAGGATCTGAGAGAGCGTGATGGGATGGAGATTTGTAGGAGGTCAGATAGATAAGGAGGGGCAAGGTTGTGGATAGATTTGAACGTGAGGAGTAGAATTGTTAAATATTATTATTGCCAAGTTACTTTAGATGGATGGATGTATGTATGTATGTATGGATGGATGGATGGATAGATAGATAGGTAAATGGTAAATGGAGCTTATTTATATAGCGCTTTCCAGCCCCCTATGAGGGGCCCCAAAGAGCTTTACAATACTAGCCATCCACCCATTCATACACACATTCATACACCGGTAGCGGCAGACTGCCATGCAAGGCGCCATCCAGTCCTACCGGGAGCAACTTGGGGTGAAGTGTTTTGCCCAGGGACACAACGACACATGGTGTGGGGAACCGGGATTCGAACCTCCAACCTTCCGATCGGGGGACGACTGCCATTACCACTACGCCACGGCTGATGGATGGATGGATGGATGGATGGATGGATGGATGAGATAGATAGATAGATAGATAGATAGATAGATAGATAGATAGATAGATAGATAGATAGATAGATAGATAAGATAGATAAGATAGATAAGATAGATAAGATAGATAAGATAGATAAGATAGATAGATAAGATAGATAGATAGATAAGATAGATACTGTGCTCTTCAGGTCATTTACTGTAGATCTTGTTCTGCTTTTCTAAAGTCAAGAGAGGTGGACACATCACTGCCTGTTTAACATTTTAATATTAAAACATGTTTGAATTTGTTGGCTTTTACTTCAGTATTTGGGCTCTCCTTTTTGTAATTGTACCTATTTTAGTGTCAGTATTTTTATTTTATTTTCATAGTCTTTTGTGTTGAAATTGTTTTTCTTTTCAATTTTTTATTTACAGGTAAAAAGTTGTTTCAGATATACTTTTTAATTCAACAAGACTCTTTTGTCCTTGGTTTGACATAGGGCTGAACGATTTTGGAAAATAATCTAATAGCAATTTGTTTCTATAAATTGCAATTGCAAAATTAAACGCTATTATTTTTTTAATATCTTCTAAAGTATTTTTCAACAAACAGAAGCAATAAATCAATCTGTTTTATAATAAACAATGTCAGATTATTTAAAGCAGAGATTACAATAAAGCAAACAAATCTATGCCTTTTCTTTTCACCATTTCTATTTTTTCTTGTTTCATAAACATAATAGTAAACATGTTAAGTGAACTTCCTAACTACTGTCTGAACTTCACATGACAGTTAATAAATAAATATAATTAAAAAAAATTACTGTTTGAAGTTCAAACAGTTCGGTCAGTGATCCCTGTCGGCTGATACTTTGCTTACTTGAAGTTGAAGCACTGGTTGTTGTCATTCTAGCCATGCAACCATCGTAAATGTCTTTGTGGTGGTTTTTTTTTAAGTGTTGAGAAAGATTTGTGTCACGTGACCAGTCAAATTGCAGCCTTCGCGATTAGAAAATCTTATTTGATCATATTGCGATATTATTGCAAATGCAATTGATTTTTCAGCCCTAGTTTGACACGTTGCTATGATGTCTGAGTTCTCATAAATACAGTTTAATAATTTCTGGTTTTAGTATACATTAGGCATAAATAGTTCTGTATTGTTACACTACTTTTTGTTTTTAAAATAATAATAAAAAAGACTGATAAAAAAAATAGATAGCTTTAGTTATGTTTAGATGATTAGAGGCATTATACTTATGATTACAGAATGTTGGAGCGTGCACATCCTCGCTGCTGCTTCATCTTGTCTGGATACAGGAGCGTAATTCTCACACAGTTGATGTAATGTTGGATTAACACCTGTATTTAGTTTTTTGTTTGTTTGTTTAATACCTAATGTTAATCTAAATTCTGATTAATATACCCCTCTTCAAAACAGTTTTCAGTGTGACATTATTTAACATTTTCTTTATTTGTGTCCAAACCAGAAAACTGTAGGTCTGATGCTTCCTGCCGTCACCATGGAAACGGAGGCCAGTCACATGCTGGAGGCGGCGCTGGAGCAGATGGACGACATCATCGCAGGTAGAAGTCACCTGCCGCAGGTGCTGTTTGTGTGGCAGCAGAACAGGATCTGTGTTCAGATGAACTCTCGGGGCTGTGTGCCGCCCTGTGTCAGATAGTTTCACCATCCTGCAGCACATTTTTAACAATCCAAGGATGAAACACTGAGAAAACAAGCAGCTCTGAGGAGTTGTGTCTTTAGGTCTGCTGTCTAGTTGTAAAATGTGCTGTAGTGGATCTTAAATCAATTCAGAAATTTATTTTGGAGGCTCTTCACTGATTGCAGAAAGCAAAATGCAGGTCATAAATTAAATAATGCACGCTTGTGTTTTTTAAAGACCGTGTAAAGTGAATTTCAACATTTTCTTCAATAAACATTATAAATGTCATAATTGTAATCTTGTAAATGAGTAAAAAGTCTCAAAATTGTAGCTCAATTAATTTTGGAGTTATAGAGCAAACTGTGTATAAAGATATTTCTGTTTCAGGATTTTTTAGGCGTGTTTTAAATGTGACCGCGTTTCGTCACGCGGTCTTCTTAAGTATAGCCCCACCCCCTGCAGCTCCAGCCGTATAAATTCGCCTCGGTGGAGCCGTTCACTCGCGAATCGCAGATAGCATCAGATAGCAATAGCATAGATATTTTGTTCATTGTTAGCTAGCTAATCAATTATGCCTCGTTCGTGCATCTTCCCTGGATGTCGCAATGGTCAGGGCACCCGTACAAATCATAACGTGTTTTTATACCGCGTGGTTTTATACCAAGTATCTGTAATGCCTGGATAGGTCAATGGATAAAGCGTTCGCCTTCCGTCCCAAACCTTATGGGTTCAATTCCCGCATGGTACAACTTTTTTTATTTTTTTTATTCATTCCAGATTAAAAACACACAAGAAAACTATTTACAAAAACAGCGTAACTCTTGGAAAAAGTAGCTGCTGTTACAGACAGAACTCAGATAAAAACAGAGCAGGTTTACTGGCTCTGCTGCCTGCCTCTCCACAGTCATCTCAGGGCAGGGGCAAGACACGAGCGCAGCTGCGCTGAAACCACGCCCACGCGCTGACACGCCCCCAGCGTTCCAGACCAAGGGAAAATTATGTTTTTTCATTATTTTTGAGACTTAATTTTATAAGGTAAACAATGTTTTTAATCAGTCAGATTTATATGGGTGATTAATAACACATATTTATGCCGTGTGACAAACTAAAACCACACATTGAAATTTACTTTACACGGTCTTTAAATCTGATTTGACTTTCTTCCAAGTAGATTGAACATTTTCAGTCTATATAAGGTTTGAAAGTAAGATAAAATTATATCTTCAGTTTATTTGTTTTTTTGTTTAGCTGGAAAAACACGCAAAAAAAAAAAACCAAACCTCAAAATATTTGATTTACTTTAAATAAATTTGAAAAAATAAAAAAAAAGGAGCAAAACCCTATGGTGACCATGACCATCACCTAAAACGTTGAACAAGGTCTTAAACATATTAATTTGCCTTTTTTAAATGCATTTAGGACCAAACACAGAGAACTGATACATCATTTAGTGACTTTTTAATGTAGTTTTAATAATTTGAACAAAAAAACACAACTTGAAAATCAAATTGCAGTCAGAATCTGTTAGGTTAACAGATTTACATTAACCGATTACAGTTAACATTTTCTCATTAATAAACAAAATGAGGCATGTATTAATCATTTTATATTTTTCATTTAGCATCAATTGAATTAACAATTTTTTAGAATATTTTTTTGTGAATAAGGCAATAGCTTTCTTTAATTTAGTAGTTTTATATTTTTCATCATATTGATTTAGTTGCAAAAAAAAATTTCATTTGTTTTATCATGTCTGGTTGGCCTCTAACTGTATTTTAGTCAGCATATTGTCAGTGCAGTAAAGTTAGTCTATTCATTAGTTTATTTTTCTGTCCATTTTGGATGTTTTAGTTCATGATCTGAGGCCAAATTTGGATCAGCTTTATTGAACATTTCTATATCTTGGAAAATTGAATACAGTAAAAGGATGCAATATTTTTGAATAATTGTCTATAGAAAATTAAAATGCAACAATTAGCATGTTGATTTGTAAAATTTCAAGAAATAAAAAACATTTTCAAGTCAAACAAATAAGAGCAGACTGTTCCAGTTGTTGAATTTGTGTCTGTGGATGTATGAAAAGGGCTGTTAACTGCAGCCTCTCAGCCTTGACTATGGTAGATTAGACAAACAGTCGAGTAAATGTTTAATGTTAATGTTAAAGAACGTGACTGTTCAGTAACACCGAAAGAGATAAAGGGCTACATGGAGACACAACGCTCAAAATACCAAAGTCAAATATTTGAGACTTTTGTTTACACGGGGACACAAAAAAGAAATTATTCAACTTGATTTTCTTCGCTGTTGCAGCTTTGTTTTTTGTTTTTATGCATGCAAAATCAGCCTCATAGCTTCTGTGTTGCTTGTTACTTTTTAAACTTATGTATTAGTTTTATGGGCCGTCCACCAAAAAAATGTTTTGTTAATATGCAAATTGGTTTCTTTATGTTTCAGCCTTGCAGCCACAGGGAAACAATGATTTGAGAACTCCACAAGATATATATATATATTTTTTTTCAAAAGACTTCTTCAGTTGAAAAAGTCTTTCTGACCCGAGTCAACCTTCTTAAACCTGATTTATCGTATAAAGGTGCTCTTTAGGGATGATGGGGTCTCCGTACATGCAGTCCTCCTCCACCGCCAGGTTGTACTTGCTGACTGAAAGCAGTGAAGAGGTTCTTATGTCTTGTATTTTTTAATAATAAATGTACATTTACATTTAGACAGAATTTGACAGAAATTTCATTTTTGATGTGATGATTGACATATAAACTACATGTATTTTAATATATAGTGAACATTCAGTGCAGTTAAACTTGCACAATACATCATTGGAAATATGAATGATGTTTTTCAGAACATATGTTAGAATAAACGTATAAAATAAAAACAGATACTTCAAAGAGACTCGTTTTTTTAAAACTATAATTAATGTTGAATAATTACCAGATACATTAATTAACGTATTACCATTTCTGTGTTCTTTAGACGACTTAGATCGGGTCCTTCACCCTCGAAAACTTCTTGAACGTAAAAGCTCAAATAAATACGTTTGCAGACCTAAATTAGAAGCCGCAGTTTCTTGTTCAATACTCAAAATAACTTCGGCTTCCCAAACTGAAGACAAATCGCTCTAATCTTCACTTAAATTGCTAAATTCGTTGGATTCTATATTCTCCGCCATTGTTATTTACAATGTGCGTTCGAGCAGACTTTCTTGTGGCAACGTCACAGACGTCGTATGCGGAAGTTCCCGGATTTCCCGTGACGAAATAAGGCGCAAATTTTAAAATCACTTTTAAATCAAATTTTAATTGATTTATCATTTTGCTTGTAAAAACGAACATAGTTGAATTATAGAACATATATATGTTGTGCAATTTTATGCATAGTTCCAACATCATGTCACACACCCTATTTTTTGAAAACTAGAGTGAAAATTTTCTTGAAACGCCACTCATGCATTTTTGTGTAGATGGTTAAAACTTAACTTTCTGAAAACAGTGATGTCACAGCCTCACGATGTTAGTCGTGCTCTTCTTCTTGTGTTAAAAGTTTGCTTTATGTGCATGTTCCTTATCTTGTTTCCTGTGTTTGGTGTATTTTTGAGGCAGCCACATGCAGGCCTGACATAGTTGCTGTATCATTTTGATCATTTTTGTGTCGACAAAGATCGTTCTAGAGATGGTGCCGTATTTTCCAGGATATTTTTAGGAACAACAGATAAAAAGATTATGGAACAACTGTTTTCAAGTCTTACACTGGTGAAAGATGGAATACATTGTTGAGTTAAAAGTAATTTTTGTACACCTGCCGCAGGTGAAAAAGGGGAATCAGAAATGCCATCCTTCCATCCACCCATGTTGTGAGCATAACTTGAAAAATAGATAAGAGGTGCCGACTTCCATTTTAGTGTAAAATCTGCACCTAGGCATCATAAAAAATAAAAAATTGGGTAGCCATGTCAAAATTCACAAGTTTTCAATTAGCTCTGCTGCTGCTGTTAGAACCACGCTGAGTGCTCTGAGCTCCGTTTCCGCTCTCTCTGACCGCAAAAAGAAAGGCATTAAAAAACCCATTAGTGATCAAATCAGTCTATCATTATCAAACAAATTAGAGTCACTTATCACCAGAGTTCAGATATGTTGCCCTGTTACATTCACAATCCAGAGAGGTTTTGGGGGTTAGTGTCTTGTTGGAGAATAATCTGTTTGTTGTTGATTTTTTTTTAGCATTTACAGCTCCTGAGCATAAATAGTGGAGCAGACACTGACTTTGATTTCTGAAGCTCTAACCACACCCATATTTGATATAATTCAATATCCTCAGAGGTTGCATGGGCAATGATCCAGGTGACACGCGTTTTGGGAAGTTAGAGAATGGATTATAAACTTAGTTTTGTTCTTTGGTGTCTTGTACATTTTCTTTTCATTCTCGCCACAGTTTAGCTGCATTACGTTTCTCTCAGATTTTAGACTTACCTTTTAAGTATTTTTAAATAATCGAGCAACTTTCATCTCTTATTGTTCCATCAGGTTCAAAAGCAGCAGCGATGGAGTTTTCCAGCAGCGTGTATGAGCTGGGTTCACCAGTCAGCACTGGTCCGATGCAGGTGGTCCAGTTAGCTGAGGACCTCAGACTCGCCTTGGAGCTTCAGCCCAACCAGGAGGAGAGAGACGGCCTCAGAGCTCAGCTGCCTCCAGAAACAGCTCAGGCTCTCATCGACTGGCTCCAGAGTGGAACTGTGAGTACATTACATGGTTTACTTTGTCATTAAGCCACAACACTGGTAGTGCTGCTGGGTTCTTGTTGTAATCTCACAGTCATGTTCTTTTTGTAGCTGCAGCCTTCTTCAAACTTGGGAGATGCTTTTTTTGTTTAAGGTCCCAAAAGAATCTAACTTGTTCAAATATAAACAGTAGGCTGCACAACTTTAAAATTGTGAGGTATTTTCAGCAGATTCTGGGACTAAACTGATGTGAACTTGCAGTGCATTTATTATAACAAACTGATATGATGATTTCATACAGGCAGCCCGACCTTATAATTAGTGTCATCTGCTGCAGAACGCTCATGCACACATTGCAAAAACAAATACACTGCTAAAATTGATGTTTTCTTTTGTAATATTATTGTTAAAAAGACACAGGTTCCTGTTGTTTTATGAGTTTCAAGGTAAAATTTCAAAGAGTCTGAAACAAACATGTGCAGAACATGGAGCAACATGTGGCTACATGTTGCTCCAGATGTGCAGGTTGAAGACCTCTGCTTTAGAAGAAAGTTTCCTAAGGATGTAGGAAGATTAATGTGGTGATTTGTCATAATTTATCAGGTTTTTCTGCACAGAGGGGCCTCTGCAGACCAACCCAGGTTAGCTGAGAGGCTGGTGGGGCAGAGAGGAATTTAGCTGCTGTGCTACAGAACAGCTATTCTCTGCTGCACAAAGTTAGCATGTCTCTGTGAAGATGAACTCAAACTCACGTGGCCTCTCTCCCAGTCTTACGTCTTTACTTTCTTTCCATTTTGCCCCATAAAAATAAAGATATGATGATGAAAAAGACAACAAACTGTACAACAATGACTTTGTAGAAAACTAAAGATAAATATTCTGGTGGCATTAGATCACTGACTCTATGCTTTTGTTACCCATATAGAATAAAAAAATACAAAAATCTTAAGAATGCATTGCATTGGGCTTACAAAAAGAAGCATGAGTTGTGCTTGGGGTCGTAAAACTAAAACACAAGTTAAGATTCATGCATCTATCCATCCATTATCTTTACCCACTTTGTCCTTTTCGGGTCACGGGGGTCACTGGTGCCCATATCCAGCAGTCACTGTGTGAGAGGCGGGGAACACTCAGAGAATTTTTGGCATGAATATTTTTATTTTATTATGGCTGATAGAGAATATTTTTCTCTGAGCGGAAACACCAAATTGTTGGAAAAAATATTATCTTTGAAATAAATTAAATTAAAGAACCACATCGATGGAGGAAAATATTTTTAACCAGCATTTTACTTGCAAGGACTGATTCAAGACAGAATACATACATACATACGCAGATACATAATGCACGGACCATGTCACAGAATGAGCAACGAACAGTTTGCTGCAGACTTTTGTACAGCTGCAGTCAGACGCACAGTCATGATCCATGGCCATAATAATAATAATAAGAATAATGAATTCAATTTATAACGCACTTTTCATTAGTGAAAATCTCAAAGAATGCTACACACATTCATACACCGGTAGCGGCAGACTACCATGCAAGGTGCTTTCCAGTCCTACCGGGAGCAACTCGGGGTTAAGTGTCTTGCCCAAGGACACAACGACACATGGTGTGGGGAACCGGGATTCGAACCGCCAACCTTCCGATCGGGGGACGACTGCCATTACCACTATGCCACGGCCGCCATCAGCTAGTCAGCCACCAGAGGGAGATAAGAGAATGTTTTTGGGCATGTTCTCATGGCGTCAACATCAGTGAGGCACCTCGAGTCGGCGAGCTGTAGAGTTGCATTCGGGCCCAAACAATCCTACCCGGCCCCAGCCATTAGCCATCATTTCCAAACTCCACTCGACCATTTCCTAACCCGACTCGACAAATTAACAGAAGCTACAGGTCCGAATCCACCCCCCAACATTTTTAATTAAGCTTTGACTGCTTATATACAGTAGTTATTAACGGTCGGCGGACGTGCGCAGCTGAGGGGGTGTTTGTCCTTTCATGGCCATCAAAGCGCATTAAATCCCTGATTCTGCCTGCATTCTGCATTATTCAGACATGGACCCTGCTCTGACATGTCAGATACAGTATTTTGGAATCTCACCTGTTTGGGTCGTCGGTCACGCGCGTCCGCTGAGTGCAGCTGAATTAATGCAGTTTTAAATTGCACCACCACCTTGTAAAGGAAAGAACAAAAATGTCTAATTTGTTTGAATGACTGTCTTTACTTTAAAGCTGCACTCTGCAGTTTTTGTAGAACGCAGGACTTAGGAAAATTTTCAACAGGCAAAGCATTCTTGTCCCTCCCCACTCAGAGCTTATATGACTCTGCTCCCCCTTGCTCTCGCTGCAGTTTCTGAATGCTCCGCCTCCACTGCATGTCCTGTCTCAGCCGCTGCGAAGTTCTGTGATTATATGTTAATAAAACGTTCTAAAAAATAAAATAAAAACATGGAGCACTGGTCCAGCACACCAGAACACCATGAAATCTGCTGAGCCTCGCGCAGCCACGTTGAACCCGAGTTTAATTCGCTCGTGACAAATTCATCCATTTCCTCATTTCAGTCAGTGGAGGAGGAAGCGATCACTTGACTTTTGGCAAAAAAACAAAAGAAAAGTCCAGATCAGGGATGAAGAAGGGGAATTTAATACATTTGTGTCACATACAAAACAGTTTTGCATCGCTTTGCAATACTTTGAACGAGAACGTGCGCGGCCGCTGGGGCTGGGACAGGCGGGGGCGTGGGTTAGGAGCGTGAGAAGTGAGAAGCTCTGTTTTTATTGGCTGGTTAACGGCGGGTCACTGTGGCTTTTTAGAAATGCTTATTTACCACCTGGAGAAGCAAGGGGACTATAGTTTTTTTCAGAGATTACTTTGTCTAACATCAGTCTGTCAGGAGATAGTGACAGAGTGAAGAAATATGTTAAAAATATATTTTTAGAAAACTTACAGACTGCACTACAGAAACTGCAGACTGCAGCTTTAACTGAACTTTTTTTAAAAACATTTTTCAAGGCCGGTCAGCATGCGGTCAAATGGCCACGTGCGGAGGGTCACGGGTGAATGTATGGCAAGCCACATTGCCATATATTGGATCGTTCATCCTCTGACGCAATCAAAAGCCCAACACAGGCCCAGCCCGCACATTAAGCACATTACAGTATTATGGCCCGGCACTAATCCAGGTCGGGCCGGGCCGAGCTCCGGGTTTGGGTTAGAAATGACAGCTCTGGCAAGCTGGCCTTCAGGCCAAGACGAGAACGTTTTGTGCACGTATTACAGAAAGATGATCTCAGCCATAATATAATAAAAATATTCATACCAAAGATTCTCCACCAACACCCTGGACAGGTCTCCAGTCCATCACAGGGACACATAGAGACAAACGAGACAAACAACCATGCACTCTCTCACTCACACCTAGAGACAATTTAGAGTCACCAATCAGACTAACATGCATCATTTTTGCCAAAATATCTCATGATCCACTGGACACATTTTAATAAAATGTGCAAGAAGATACTCACTGGATGTAAATTTAATGTTTGAGCAAAACATCTGCAACTCCATTATTACTCAGCACAAGATGATCGTTCACTGAATCTGGTGTTTGTAGAGTAACATTTCTGTAAGTTATGACATTTTAACACCTGCAGTGATTGTTCGTGTTTAACTCAGCCTGTTTTATAGCCAAACACTTTACTGAACCCGAGTTAAAGTGTTTTACTGGAGAAAGAAGGAGGGAAGAAAACAAATGGAGGGTGTTGGAACATACGTTTTCCTCAGAGACACCATTACAACTGGACTATTATCAACTTCCTGCGCTGCGTTCCCTCCCTCACACGTCTGTCTGTCCAGCGTGGCCTCTCGGTCGTTAGAACTTCTCTGTTTACGTCAGCTTTTACTCCTCATTCTCCCCCTTTCTCCTCCTTTCCACTCCTTCTAACTCACTGATACTCTGCAGGAAAGGCAGCCAGCGCTCAGCTTTCTGATGCTCGTTTCTTCTAAATGCACATGAGGTAGTTTTTCTTTATTTATTCAAGCAAAGAGGTCTCTGTCAGGAGGACTGGATTGCTCATGATTTGTTAAAACAAGGTAAGATTCAACTCCTCCCAAAAACTTTTAGAGTTTGCAAGTTTAATGTTTGAAACACTGTGATCGTTTTGGGCTTTATTATGCAGACAAAGTGTTGGATTATAAAGGCAATTTTTTTTTAATCCTTTCTCAAAGTTTTGTGCTGATTTTCCTGACATGCAGCTGGTTGTTGGTTGCTGCTGCGGAGCTTTTGTCCTGCAGAGGCTGCTGTTTTCTGCATGGAAAGCAGAGCCAAGTTTCTCCCACAATAATGGAGTCGGATGAGGCCGAGAAGAGAAACTGGATCTGAAATCTCACCCAGCAGCTTTTAAAGTCCCGACAGCAGACGTCTCACATGTTGCTCTAACTCACTGGCCTCCTTCTTTTGCTCTTTTGTTTAGGCTTGAATTGAGTTCTTTCTTGGTCTCTGCTCTTTTCTACATCGTCTACAAGTTTGATTTCTCATTAAGTTTTTGTAATAGTTTACGTAATTGTCCTGAGGAGACGCTGACCAAACAAAAGAGGCTAAATTAAAGGCCTAGCATCCACTGATGAAATGAATATCACTCGCCTGTCCTGCCAAAGGTTCAAGCTATTATCATCTCATGCTGAGAAGGACCTTTAGAGCAAGCGTTTTAGCCGTTTTAATAAAATACATGTATTGTGACATCACGCACAATCTCACGCCATACTGTGCAATGTGTGAGATGTGTTAGTGCTCAGGGAATGGGTTCGGAATGACTTTCAGCTACTACCACACCAGAATTAGCCCAATATCTGTAAGGTTGACTGAGTTAAAGCTATTTTTTGAGTTGGCTAAGACTAATTAGCCAAGGCAGCCATTTTGAATTGGGTTGATTCCAAAAGTTTAATTTGTTGAAGGACATTCTAAAAGTTTCAATAAAATACATTCAATGATTTATGAGATATTTTGGAAACACACACACACACACCAAAAACATTATCA
>JBBPBX010066818.1:0-19569 GCA_038048925.1 Garcialebias charrua
TTTGGCCTTCCTACGTGCACCGTAAGACCCCCAAACCACCCCGCAAAGGCCGGTCAGGTGTGTTTTTTGTGAAAAATAGGGTTAAAGAAGAAAATTCATAACTCAGGACCCAGAAGTCCTGGACACTCCAGATTTGAATCACATGTATATGGAGTAAGCCCTAAAAGAGTGTGAAAGTTTTGTGCACGTACGTGCACGGGAAGGGGTCCAAATTTACAAAATATGTTCAGAAAAGGCAGTTTTTGGGGGCCAAAAGTGTTTAAGTTCCTAACTCGGGGCCGAAAGCGGTTAGGGACCCCAGATTTGAGGTGTCAACATTGGGGGGAGGGTGGAACACATCCATCTTGTCTTTTTTTCATAACTGTTTTTTCATGTTTCCAGCCTGTGGTCACAAATGGGGTATGGTTTGAATTCCAACAGAGTGTTTTGCAAGGTTCTGATGACTATCCCAATTCATTTTTTTTAGAAAAGTGCTAGGAGGTTGATTTTTGAGTATGTTGATCTCGGGCTCAAGACGAAAGCGGGGGACTTGGTCCCGTGCGCCTCGGGCCCTTGGGTCCCCCGTAGCGGCCCCCCAAAAGCTGGAAAAACCCTAAAAATCTAGGGTTGACATTTTTTGAACCGTCGGTCCGATTTCCACCAAACATACATGGATCTTCACGTCTCGGGGCCCTCTTTAACATATGTCAGAGCCAGGGGCCTGGGACCCCTACGGGGCCAACTTTTTTCAGGGGCCACGTTGAGCAACGGGACCAAGACGGTTGGGTTCGGGTGTAAAACTGTGTGCTTATCTATTTTGATGGTAATATTTGTGTTTCGGGGGTCCCTGGAACATAGCAGTCCGGTGCCGGACTGTTTTGTATGCGACACAAATGTAATAAATCCCCCTTTTTCATCCCTGATCTGGCTTTTTCTTTAGTTTTTTTGCCAAAAGGCAGTGATTGATTTCTCTTCCGTCGACTCCATGACTGAAATGATGAGAAATGAACAAATTTGTCACGAGCGAATTAAACTCGGGTCCATCGTGGCTGCGGGAGGTTCTGCAGATTTTCTGGGCAGCACGGTGGTACAACTGGTAGAGCTGCTGCCTCTCAGCGAGAAGGTTGCCGGTTCAAATCCCGGTCCGGGGCCTTTCTGGGTGGAGTTTGCATGTTCTCCCCGTGCATGCGTGGGTTTCCTCCGGGTACTCCGGTTTCCTCCCACAGACCAAAAAACATGCTTGTTAGGCTGATTGGTGACTCTAAATTGACCCTAGGTGTGAGTGTGAGAGTGGATGGTTGTTTGGTGTGAGTGAGACAGGTCCCTCTTGTAAATGAGTCCCCGTGACTCAACGAGGCTAGCCTGTATAAATAAAGGTTGAATGAATGGTGTGCTGGTCTGATGTGTGGGCTGCACGACCAGCGCTCCATTTTTTTAGGACTTTTAAATAACATATAAACACAGAACACCGCTGTGGCTGCTGCTGCCAGCTTGCGCCTCCCCCGATCTGTCAATCAAATCAGTAGGCATGTCTACAAATGACAATCAGCAACCTCAATTTGTCCCGTAGGTAAACGCTCTGCGCTGCAGCTGCTCAAATGATGTCAAGAATTTGGTGCGAAAATGCGAGAATGAACGTGAGAACGTATGCTAAGGTATGGGGATGAACTGGCTACGTACAGTACATGCCTACGGACACGCGTACAGATGTACGCAGAGCTATGTGTGAACCTTTAGTTTATCTGTTTTCAGTTTGTATGTTGAGCACAAACTATTTGCCTACAATGATGAGGCAGCAAACTTATCGATCTGACTGAGTAAACTTTAGGACTAACTAAATGTACTTATCTTCTGGCAGAATAATATATTCAGCAACCAGTAGTAAATGCATGGTCTATCTATGCTCTACACATAAACATTTGCATAGTAACATGGACACCAGCTGAGAATAAAATGACAAACTTTATTAACAAAATGGTGTCATCCAAAAATCCATCCATCCATCCATTTTCTTCCGCTTATCCGGGGTCGGGTCGCGGGGGTAGCAGCCTAAGTAGGGAGGCCCAGACTTCCCTCTCCCCAACCACTTGGAGTAGCTCCTCTGGGGGAATCCCAAGGCGTTCCTAGGCCAGCCGAGAAACATAGTCCCTCCAGCGTGTCCTGGGTCTTCCTCTGGGTCTCCTCCCGGTGGGACATGCCCGGAACACTTCACCAGGGAGGCGTCCAGGAGGCATCCTAACCAGATGCCCGAGCCACCTCAACTGGCTCCTCTCGATGTGGAGAAGCAGCGGCTCTACTCGGAGTCCCTCCCAGATGACTGAGCTTCTTACCCTATCTCTAGTGGAGAAAACTAATTTCAGCCGCTTGTATCCGAGATCTTGTTCTTTCGGTCATAACCCAGAGCTCATGACCATAGATGAGGGTGGGAACGTAGATCGATCGGTAAATTGAGAGCTTCGCCTTTTGACTCAGCTCTCTCTTCACCACGACAGACCGGTACAGCACCCGCTTCACTGCGGACGTTGCACCTATCCGCCTATCGATCTCACGCTCCAGTTTTCCCTCATTCGTGAACAAGACCCCGAGATACTTAAACTCCTCCACTCGGGGCAAGGCCTCCTCCCTGACCCGGAGAAGGCATGCTACCCTTTTCCGGCTCAAGACCATGGCCTCGGATTTGGAGGAACTGATCCTCAACCCGGCCGCATCACATTCAGCTGCAAACTGCTCCAGCGAAAGCTGTAGATCACGAGCTGATGAAGCCAATAGGATCATCATCTGCAAAACATGTGTGGAACATCATCTGCAAAAAACAGAGAAGCGATTCTAAGGCCACCAAAACGGATCCTCTTAACACCTTGGCTACGCCTAGAAATTCTGTCCATAAAAGTTATGAACATAATCGGTGACAAAGGGCAACCTTGGCGGAGTCCAACTCTCACCGGAAATGAGCCTGACTTACTGCTAGCGATACGGACCATGCTCTGACACCGGTCGTACAGGGACCTAACAGCCCATATCAAAGGGCCTGGTACCCCATACTCCCGGAGTACCCCGGAGCCCTGGTCCAAAACCGAGTGAAGAAATATGTTCATAAAAAAAGCTACATACTGAAGCTTTAATAAAGCATGAATAGTCTTCACTTTAGAAGGGTTCACAAATACACTTAAGTAACTACTAGCAACTGCCTTAATTATTGATGCATTGCAGGATTAATAGATAGTGAATTCAAACATTATTTAACAATTAGTACGCATTTAGTACATGTGGTGAAAGCACATTAATTTGTGCATTTACAAATATAGATAGCATAGTTAATTCATGAGTTATTAAGCATGAATAAACATTGAGTACGTAGGTTTTGGAACTCATTATTCTTTATGTATAAAGCGTTAATATGTGTGTTAATTAATAGTGTATTAAGTGTGAATCATCCTTAATTAATGATGTTTTCAATGTTAATTAAGTGTTTATTAATGCTTAAATAAGGCTAAATAATGTGTAGTTATTATAAAGTGTTACCGATAAATCCTTCACGTTTACTTTTTTTTTTTGATTAAGTGAAACCTGCGCGTTGCCCAAACGTCTACCCAACTGGAACACCCACTGACCCAAGGGCGTAACTTTAGGTCTAACATTGGGGAGGTTATGCTCTCTACCTATTTATTTATCGAATAAATAACTTTTTTTTAATGATTCAGGATATTTTAGGGTTAAAATATATTGTAATGCTTTTACTGTGATTTACTGTGATTTACTTAACTTTCCTGTTTTCTCTGTATTTATTCTGCTCCTTTTTTGTTCCACATAGGTTCAACAAGTAAGAAAAAAACTCACTATTTTTCTGCATTTTTTTCAGCCATAACACATATTTTACATTTTTAAGATTTATTATATAATTTACTATAATGTTGTACTCTTGTGTTCTCTTGTTACTTATGCAAAAGAGAAAATTGCTGTGAAAGGGTGTTTAAAAGCTACTATTTTTCATGATGGTATTTCTACTGAAGGTACTCTTATTGTTGTTCAGTCAGGTGCTGCTCTGCTGGGTTTAGATTTATTCCAAGCATTACAAATGAAGCTTGAGGGACGACAAATTGCTACTGCTAATGCTACTGCTCCTACCTCTGTGGTTCAACCAGCTTTAACAAATACTTTGCAAACAGACTGCTTTAACAAAAAAAAGAGAGGGGAAAAAATAGTTCGTCGGAGGAGGGGAGGTCAGAAGACCTGGTATCTCTGCTTGGATCAAAAAAGAGAGAAAGAAAAAATATTCAGTGGAGGAGGGGATTAAGGCCAGGAAACCAGGTATCTTGCAAAAGCAAGAAGTGTTGGCAGTAGCTGGAGGAGCACTCTCTTAAGGAGCACTCTCTTAAAGGTAAGAAAGGCAGATTGACAATCACATGTTTTGCCTCATTTGTCTATGTAATGAAAGAAGCTTGGTTAAGAGTTGATTAAATGGTAGTTTCTCTGAATGTGTGCAAGTCAGTGGCGGTTCTAGACCAGTTGTACTGGTGGGGCCTAGCTGGGGCCAGAGGTTTTGTCAAAGGGGCACGTTCATGTCGGAGAAAAAGACAGATTTGAAATCTTACTTAAGAAAATGGATGGATGGATGTGTCGTTATGATTACCGTATTTTCCGGTGTATAGGTCACACCTTTTTATGGTTTTTTTCAAGGCCTACGACCTATACACCGGTGCGACCTATATATGGCTTGTTTATCACTTTCGGTGAAACAAATTTTTAAATCCAGCTCATTTCACAATTACGTTCATTTATTAAGGAAAAGTTCAGCTCAGACATATATTTGCTATAATTTTTATCAAAATAATTGTTTTTAAGTGTTAATCTTCTTAAAAGCCTTGCTGTGTGCTCCTGTGGCAGACATTTGCAGCACGGTGGCACAACTGGTAGAGCTGCTGCCTCTCAGCGAGAAGGTTGCCGGTTCAAATCCCGGTCCGGGGGCCTTTCTGGGTGGAGTTTGCATGTTCTCCCCGTGCATGCGTGGGCTTCCTCCGGGTGCTCCGGTTTCCTCCCACAGACCAAAAAACATGCATGTTAGGCTGATTGGTGACTCTAAATTGACCCTAGGTGTGAGAGTGGATGGTTGTTTGGTGTGAGTGAGACAGGTCCCTCTAGTAAATGAGTCCCCGGCCGTGACTCAACGAGGCTAGCCTGTATAAATAAAGGTTGAATGAATGAATGAATGAATGCAGCAGAGCTAAACGTAGGTGCGACCTATACACCAGTGCGACCTATCTAGGGATTTTTCTAATCTATTAGTGATAATTGGACAATGCGACCTATACACAGGTGCGACCTATACACCAGTGCGACCTATCTAGGGAATTTTTCCAATCTATTAGTGATAATTGGACAATGCGACCTATACACAGGTGCGACCTATACACCAGAAAATACTGTAATTAAAGTAGGTCTGTTTTTAAGTTGTTCTTTTTTGTTTCCAGAAAATCTCAGTACCTGACGTGACAAAGCAGACTGATTATATCAATGAGCACATTCAGGTAGATACAATGAATTCATAATGTTCATTATCTCATAGCTTTGGGTTGCAGGGCCAAAGAATACTAGAACCCTCTATATATTTACAAATATATGGTGAAAAAATATCCTACAGTATAAAAATTAAATGTTTATTGTAACTTGTTGAAAACAGATCTTAAATTTCAGTACTCTTATATCAGATTAGGTCAGTTTTCTCTCTTAAGTTTAAAATTAAATTTGTGTTTGCAAAGTCCCCAAAAGTAGGTAATATTGTTCCATAATGCTGAATAAAAGCATATCTGTTTTAAGTTGTTCTTGTTTGTTTACAGAAAATCTCAGTACCTGATGTAACAAAGCACACTAGTGATTGAATGTGACTATAATTTATTAAAGTTTTATTTTTTTTGTTAAATTTAATGCACAGCATTACAAGGCAAATGTTTTGAAATTATACTACATTTTCAATGAACTAAGGTAAAATTTATGATTACAATTATCTTGCTTTGCAGATGGTAGTGATGGCATAAAAACACATTGGGCCTCATTCATGAAACTGTTCGTATTCCTATCCTAAATTTCTCCTACTTTTGTTCTTACGAAGCGTTCGTAAGAACATGCCACGTCAGATCCAACAAAGCCTTCTATCCACAGGAAAAGCGTGTAAACGGGCTGCTTAAAGTTGATGGATCCCACCTGTTCTAAACAGCAGCGCGTGCACGCGTGAGCTTATTTACATGATTCCCACCCCTCAAAACACCATATAAGGCTACGTTTCCTGCCTCAGAGGCAAAACGTGTACGTTCATAAAATGACAGCGA
The DNA here is from genome assembly GCA_038048925.1 of Garcialebias charrua. Taxonomy (NCBI): domain Eukaryota; kingdom Metazoa; phylum Chordata; class Actinopteri; order Cyprinodontiformes; family Rivulidae; genus Garcialebias; species Garcialebias charrua. The sequence goes on from JBBPBX010066818.1 coordinate 6,303, forward strand.
AAAGTAAAAAAGAAGAACTCTACCAGTGCGGAGGATGAAGTTCTGCTGGTCTCTGAGGACAAGAAAAGAAAACCTGTCCTTATTAGCAGCGTCACTCATGGAAGTAAATGACCAGCTAAAACCAAAGAAAGTTTGTTTATAATAAATGTGGACCTCGAAACATGCATGCGCCCTGGTAGCTTACTGGTTAAAGCATTGCGCTGTTAGCTGTTCCTAACCTTTTTTCTACACCTCGTGGGATCGACTCCCACAAGGTGATTTCTTTTTTTCCTTCTTACTTTAGATTATTTATTCATTCCAAATTAAAAAGGCTTTATGCTTTATTTCTTGTTGTATTGTAAATAGTTTTCTTGTGTTTTTTAAATCTGGAATGAATTAAAAGAAAAAAAAAAACGTTGTCCCAAGCGGGACGCGAACCTATAACCTTCGGAACTGCGGCGCAGTGCTCCACTGACTGCGCCACATGAGAGCTATGACAGCAGTTGGAGGAAGTCAGTGTAAAGTCTGGCTTACCGAAGTCTGCGATACCGCGGCAAATTAAACTTAAATTAATTCATGGTTTAAGTTGATTTCAGTTTGAGATCTTCATATTAATATTGTAGTGTTAGAAAACGGCATTGATAACAAATTGATTTTCATTTGAATACTTTAATCCGTTAGTCATTATTACATTTAAAATTATAATTCGACTTCAAACAGAACCTATTGTCAAACACAATTGTGGTGCGTGACTTTTTTAAACTCTAAACATTTCCTAAATAACGAAATATGAAGTTATTTGTGGAGTAATGCTGTCTGGATTACAGCAGACGGACCGCTCGTAAAATATACGACAGGTCCGGACCACACGTAGATTCTGTTCGTATCTGAAAAAAATCGTAGGATACGTAAACATTGTTGAATGCCACAAATGATCCTAAATCACTCGTACGCACAGTTTAAGCACAAATCTGTGCGTACGAACGGTTCATGAATGAGGGCCATTGATTTTGTACGTATTGCATATGACAAGCATCAGTATTTAAATAAATTGCACATTTTTCCCACAGAAAATGTTTCATCATTTTTTAAACTACGGTAATATATCAGGCATACATCTTGACTTAATGGTAAAAAGTTAAGCTACGGTAGTTATTTTTATTTGATCTGAGTAGGTAAGCTAAAGCGATTATATAATTTCAGTACATCTGAAAATGTTTTAACAACTGAAAATGTTGATATTAGGATAAAATGGAAAGATCTGGAAGAAGAAGAATCCGTCCACGTGATGATGCTAAAGAGCACATTAAGCAGCAGATTGACAAGGCTGGTCTTGAGGAACGTGTTATCAACCAAATCAAAGGTATGTTTTTATATGTTTTATACATGTTTTATATGTTCGGTGACATGAGGCCCTTTGATCAGTCACATCAGGGAAACTAAGGCCCGGTTTACACGGACACTGTGTGGGGGAAACGGAACTTATGGGCATGTTAATTAGTTTAAAAGTTTTGCGTTGACACGGATCTGACACGGATCAGCCACCTATTGTTCTCCTGCTCGAACGTGTGTCTACATTGTCGTCGAGCGTTAATGCGGCCCGAACCACAATGTCTACCCCCACAAAAGTTATATCAAAACGACTGGCTCGGCCCCCTGATGTGTGCTATTACTTTTATTGGCATTTCGAGTTACTATGGCAACGTAATTTGCGAACAAAGACGTAATGAATCTCCAGATCCAGGAACTAGTTGGTTACTGCCCACTTATTATTCTACACCAGAAAAAGTTATCTTTTTCAACTTTAATACGGACCGAACCACAAAGTGAACCCCCACAAAAGTTATATCAAAATGACCGGCCCTACTCCGAGATGTGTGCTATTACTTTTCTAAGCAATCGGAGTTACCACCGCGAAATATTTTGCTAACAAAAATCGTAAATTTCCCATAGGAAATGAATGGGACTTAACTTTTCAAAGAAACTGAGTCACATAGGGCGCCATTTTGGTTCAATATACAAGGCAATATCCACCTTATTCCTACGCCCCATGACGCTTTGCACGAAATGTGCACACGACTTCCGGTTGACCGGAAACACGTTTGTTTACATGCGAGTAATACAGTTGAAGACAGTCCAAACTTTGTTGTTTTAGTTCATTAAAAATATGGGAACACCACTCGTTTTGTTAAAAGAGGAGGGACAAATAAAAAGAAATTACAGATGTTACCTGATCGCGCAGACATAATTTAAAAATACATAAATAGCGAACGCGTTTGCTCCGGCCTCTCGGCTAAGGTTTGTTAGCAGCTATCTCGGCTAAAAATACCGGTCGCGTCTGAGATCTATCGTTTTAAGACAGTAAATCTTCCAAAACTCTCATTAATAAACCCTCCCCGAGTAATCCAAGATTTTTTGCTCAAGTGATTAACAAATACTTTTCTAATTTAAAGGTCGAGGTGTGTTCACTACAAAAGCCTTCACACACGGAGAGTTTGTACTTGAATACCGTGGAACACTGTGTAAAGAGGATCCTTCACTTCATACAAGAAAATTCAATGCCCAAGAAGAAGTATTTTTATTTAATTTCCAATGGAAGGGAAAGTCCTGGTGGTAAGACTATATCCTGTAAATATTTTGCTTTCAGTGCTAGTCAACTTTTCATACTCTTTTCATTTTTTAAGTCTGGATGCTTCTGTTGAGGACCAGTCACTGGGGAGACTTGCAAATGATGACGACCAGAAACCTAACTGCAAGATGAAAACAATTGAGTTTGAAAAGTTACCACATCTGTGCCTATTTGCATTAAGAGACATTGGCCTGGATGAAGAAATAACTTATCACTATGGAAAAGCAGAATGGCCATGGCGTAAAAAGGTAAACCTAAAGGTCATGAAATTTTAACATAAACAAATCAGTACAGTACACTATTTAAATTTACTCTGTTTATTTCTTGTTTAACCCTCTGGAGTCTAAGGTCTAAATGTCTGTTTTGGTATAAATTTGTATTTACCCTTATATTTCCATCATAAAAACTATTTATCTGAATTCATTGACTTTTTGTAATAAAAAATCAACTGATTGCTCGCACAGGGGCGCAATACTCGAACAGAAATTATCTGTCACATTTCTGGTTGTATTTTGAAGGAAATACACACCAAAATCAATATAAAAACACTACTTTATAAAGATTGGAGTCTCTGCTGTCCAACAGACTTGAATGCAACACTTCACATGCAGCTGTGCTTTGTTTAAAGAGGCTATTTATAGACATAACGTCCAGCCCGCATCTTTGAGGGCTTAGACCTCAGAGGGTTAAAGCATATATTACGTTTCATAGTCTTACATCACATTAGGTTAGTTTCATCTCTTAGGTGTGTTTGTGTTTGCAAAGTCCCCAAAAGTAGGTAATACAGTATTGTGCCATAATGATGAATAAATTATGACTGTTTTAAGTAGTTCTTGTGTTTGTTTCCAAGCAATCTCAGTATCTGACGTGACAAAGCAGACTGATGATATCAATGAGCACATTCATGTAGATGCAATTAATTCATAATATTCATTATCTCATAGGTTTGGGTTGCAATACCAAATAATACTATATCCTCTGTAGCTTTACAAATATAAGGTAAAAAAATATCCTACGGTATAAAAATATGTTCTTGGTTGAGAACCATTGAAAACGGATCTTAAGCTTCTTTACTCTTATGTCAGATTAGGTCAGTTTACTCTCTTAGGTCTAAAATGAGGTATGTGTTTGTAAAGTCCCCAAAAGTATGTAATATTGTTCCGTAATGATGACTTTAACTACGTCTGCTTTAAGTTGTTCTTTTTTGTTTCCAGGAAATCTCAGTACCTGACGTGACAAAGCAGACTGATGATATCAATGAGCACATTCAGGTAGATACAATGAATTCATAATGTTCATTATCTCATAGGTTTGGGTTGGAGGCCAAATAATACTAGAACCCTCTATAGATTTACAAATATAAGGTTAAAAAGTATCCTACAGTATAAAAATAACATGTTCATGGTAATTGTTGAAACCAGATCTTAAACTTCATTACTCTTAGTCAGACTAGTTCAGTTGTCTCTCTTGGGCCTAAAATTAAGTTTGTGTTGGTAAACTCCCCAAAAGTAGGTAATGTGTCATAATGATCAATCAATCAATCAATCAATCAATCAATCAATCAATCAATCAATCAATCAATCTTTATTTATAGAGCCCTTTTCAGCAGCCAGAAGGTGCACAAAGTGTTGAACAATACAGAAATAAAACAAACAATAAAAAATAACAATAAAAAACAGCCAGTTAAAAATTAAAAACAATTAAGACCTAACAAGAATGTCAAAGAACTACTAGGTATTAAAAGCCTGCCTGAATAAAAAGGTTTTAAGATTAGATAAAAAAAATAAAAAAACTCCATATGAGTGATGGAGCGCAAGTCCAGAGGTAGCTTATTCCAGAGACTGAGTGCAACAACAGAAAAGGCCCGGTCACCCCATCGTTTGTAGTTGGACTTTGGGATGGACAGGAGAAATGTATTCGATGATCTCAGTGTTCTCCTATATTCACGGACAGTTACAAGATAAGTCAAATACAGTGGGGCAAGACCATGAGAGCTTTAAAAGTGAATAATAAAATTTTAAATTTAATTCTAAAATCAATTGGAAGCCAATGGAGAGAAAATAAAACAGGGGTAATGTGTTCACGTCTGGAGGTGTTGGTTAAAAGTCTAGCTGCAGCATTTTGGACCAATTGAAGGCGTCTAATGGAGGATTGGGAAATTCCCGCATATAGGGAATTACAGTAGTCAAGCCTTGAGGTGATAAAAGCATGAATGGCCTTTTCTAAATCAAAACGATTTAAAAAAGGTTTAACTTTGTATAATGATGACTTAAAGTATGTCTGCTTTAAGTTGTTCTTTTTCGTTTCTAGGGAATCTCGGTACCTGATGTGACAAAGCAGACTGATGATATCAATGAGCACATTCAGGTAGATGCAATGAATTTATAAAGTTCATTATCTCATAGGTTTGGGTTGCAGGGCCAAAGAATACTAGAACCCTCTATAACTTTACAAATATAAGGTGAAAAAAATATTCTATAGTATAAAAATATCTTCATGGTAACTTGTTGTAAACAGATCTTAAGTTTCATTACTCTTATGTTAGCCTAGGTCAGTTTTCTCTTTTAGGTCTAAAATGAAGTGTTTGCAAAGTCCACAAAAGTAGGTAATATTGTGACGTAATGATGAATTAAAGTTGGTCTGTTTTAAGTTGTTCTTTTTTGTTTCTAGGAAATCTCAGTACCTGACGTGACAAAGCAGACTGATGATATCAATGAGCACATTCAGGTACTGTAGTTGCTATGAATTTATAATGTTCATTATCTCATAGGTTTGGGTTGCAGTGCCAAAGAATACTAGAACCCTGTATATATTTACAAATATAAGGTAAAAAAGTATCCTACAGTATAAAAATAACATGTTCACGGTAATTGTTGAAACCAGATCTTAAACTTCATTATTCTTATGTCAGACTAGTTCAGTTGTCTCTCTTGGGTCTAAAATTAAGTTTGTGTTGACAAAGTCCCCAAAAGTAGGTAATGTGTCGTGTCGTAATGATGACTGAAAGTATGTCTGCATTAAGTTTTTCTTTTCTGTTTCCAGGAAATCTCAGTATCTGACATGACAAAGCAGACTGATGTTATCAATGAGAACATTCAGGTAGATGCAATGAATTTATAAAGTTCATTATCTCATAGGTTTGGGTTGCAGGGCCAAAGAATACTAGAACCCTCTATAACTTTACAAATATAAGGTGAAAAAAATATTCTATAGTATAAAAATATCTTCATGGTAACTTGTTTGCAGCCTAGGTCAGTTTTCTCTTTTGGGTCTAAAATGAAGTGTTTGCAAAGTCCACAAAAATAGGTAATATTGTGACGTAATGATGAATTAAAGTAGGTCTGTTTTAAGTTGTTCTTTATTGTTTCCAGGAAATCTCAGTACCTGACGTGACAAAACAGACTGATGATATCAATGAGCACATTCAGGTAGATGCAATGAATTCATAATGTTCATTATCTCATAGTTTGGGTTGTAGGACCAAATAATACTAGAAACATCTGTAGATTTACAAATATACAGTGAAAAAGTATCCTACAGTATAAAAATAACATGTTCATGGTAACTTGTTGAAACCATATCTTAAATGTCATTACTTACGTCAGACTAAGTCAGTTGTCTCTCTTAGATCTAAAATGAAGTTTGTGTTTGTAAAGTCCCCAAATGTAGGTAATATTGTACCATAATGATGAATTCAAGTATGTCTGCTTTAAGTCGTTCTTTTTCGTTTCTAGGGAATCTCGGTACCTGATGTGACAAAGCAGACTGATGATATCAATGAGCACATTCAGGTAGATGCAATGAATTTATAAAGTTCATTATCTCATAGGTTGGGTTGCAGGGCCAAAGAATACTAGAACCCTCTATAACTTTACAAATATAAGGTGAAAAAAATATTCTATTGTATAAAAATATCTTCATGGTAACTTGTTGTAAACAGATCTTAAGTTTCATTACTCTTACGTCAGCCTAGGTCAGTTTTCTCTTTTGGGTCTAAAATGAAGTTTTTGCAAAGTCCACAAAAATAGGTAATCTTGTGACGTAATGATGAATTAAAGTAGGTCTGTTTTAAGTTGTTCTTTATTGTTTCCAGGAAATCTCAGTACCTGATGTGACAAAGCAGACTGATGACATCAATGAGAACATTCAGGTAGATACAATGAATTCATAATGTTCATTATCTCATAGCTTTGGGTTGCAGGGCCAAAGAATACTAGAACCCTCTATATATTTACAAATATAAGGTATCCTATAGTATAAAAATATCTTCATGGTAATTTGTTGAAAACAGATCTTAAATTTCATTACTTTTACGTCAGCCTAGGTCAGTTTTCTCTCTTGGGTCTAAAGTGAAGTGTTTGTAAAGTCCCCAAAAGTAGGTAATATTGTTCCATTACGATGACTTTAAGTATGTCTGCTTTAAGTTGTTCATTTTTGTTTCCAGGAAATCTCAGTACCTGACGTGACAAAGCAGACTGATGATATCAATGAGCACATTCAGGTAGATACAATGAATTCATAATGTTCATTATCTCATAGGTTTGGGTTGGAGGCCAAATAATACTAGAACCCTCTATAGATTTACAAATATAAGGTTAAAAAGTATCCTACAGTATAAAAATAACATGTTCATGGTAATTGTTGAAACCAGATCTTAAACTTCATTACTCTTAGTCAGACTAGTTCAGTTGTCTCTCTTGGGCCTAAAATTAAGTTTGTGTTGGTAAACTCCCCAAAAGTAGGTAATGTGTCATAATGATCAATCAATCAATCAATCAATCAATCAATCAATCTTTATTTATAGAGCCCTTTTCAGCAGCCAGAAGGTGCACAAAGTGTTGAACAATACAGAAATAAAACAAACAATAAAAAATAACAATAAAAAACAGCCAGTTAAAAATTAAAAACAATTAAGACCTAACAAGAATGTCAAAGAACTACTAGGTATTAAAAGCCTGCCTGAATAAAAAGGTTTTAAGATTAGATAAAAAAAATAAAAAAACTCCATATGAGTGATGGAGCGCAAGTCCAGAGGTAGCTTATTCCAGAGACTGAGTGCAACAACAGAAAAGGCCCGGTCACCCCATCGTTTGTAGTTGGACTTTGGGATGGACAGGAGAAATGTATTCGATGATCTCAGTGTTCTCCTATATTCACGGACAGTTACAAGATAAGTCAAATACAGTGGGGCAAGACCATGAGAGCTTTAAAAGTGAATAATAAAATTTTAAATTTAATTCTAAAATCAATTGGAAGCCAATGGAGAGAAAATAAAACAGGGGTAATGTGTTCACGTCTGGAGGTGTTGGTTAAAAGTCTAGCTGCAGCATTTTGGACCAATTGAAGGCGTCTAATGGAGGATTGGGAAATTCCCGCATATAGGGAATTACAGTAGTCAAGCCTTGAGGTGATAAAAGCATGAATGGCCTTTTCTAAATCAAAACGATTTAAAAAAGGTTTAACTTTGTATAATGATGACTTAAAGTATGTCTGCTTTAAGTTGTTCTTTTTCGTTTCTAGGGAATCTCGGTACCTGATGTGACAAAGCAGACTGATGATATCAATGAGCACATTCAGGTAGATGCAATGAATTTATAAAGTTCATTATCTCATAGGTTTGGGTTGCAGGGCCAAAGAATACTAGAACCCTCTATAACTTTACAAATATAAGGTGAAAAAAATATTCTATAGTATAAAAATATCTTCATGGTAACTTGTTGTAAACAGATCTTAAGTTTCATTACTCTTATGTTAGCCTAGGTCAGTTTTCTCTTTTAGGTCTAAAATGAAGTGTTTGCAAAGTCCACAAAAGTAGGTAATATTGTGACGTAATGATGAATTAAAGTTGGTCTGTTTTAAGTTGTTCTTTTTTGTTTCTAGGAAATCTCAGTACCTGACGTGACAAAGCAGACTGATGATATCAATGAGCACATTCAGGTACTGTAGTTGCTATGAATTTATAATGTTCATTATCTCATAGGTTTGGGTTGCAGTGCCAAAGAATACTAGAACCCTGTATATATTTACAAATATAAGGTAAAAAAGTATCCTACAGTATAAAAATAACATGTTCACGGTAATTGTTGAAACCAGATCTTAAACTTCATTATTCTTATGTCAGACTAGTTCAGTTGTCTCTCTTGGGTCTAAAATTAAGTTTGTGTTGACAAAGTCCCCAAAAGTAGGTAATGTGTCGTGTCGTAATGATGACTGAAAGTATGTCTGCATTAAGTTTTTCTTTTCTGTTTCCAGGAAATCTCAGTATCTGACATGACAAAGCAGACTGATGTTATCAATGAGAACATTCAGGTAGATGCAATTAATTTATAAAGTTCATTATCTCATAGGTTTGGGTTGCAGGGCCAAAGAATACTAGAACCCTCTATAACTTTACAAATATAAGGTGAAAAAAATATTCTATAGTATAAAAATATCTTCATGGTAACTTGTTTGCAGCCTAGGTCAGTTTTCTCTTTTGGGTCTAAAATGAAGTGTTTGCAAAGTCCACAAAAATAGGTAATAGGTAATAAGGAAGGAGACTGAGGAGTCTCCAGGCTCGAACCAGCAGACTGAGAGACAGCTCTGTTCATCAGGCAGTCAGAATGCTAAACACTCTGCCTGCTCTGCCTCCCCTCCCATTTGAACTGCCTTAACACTAAAACTTTCTCACATACTATCACTCAACACAAAGTTTTTAACACTAGACTCTGTGTCACCAAACGGGTTTTCACTAAACTCTCGGTCATGTGCTCATACAGTTTGCACTACTTCTCATACTTGCACTAATGTCTGTATTACATCACTGCCTATAATCATAATACTGTTTACATTCTCTGTTTACATTTATTAATACTGTTTACTTTTATTACTACTGCTTACATGTAATTACTACTGTTTACATTTATTTACACTACTCTAATATCTACACCACTGCTGGTACATATACAGTGTGCTCTGAACGGTCTTATTTAGGGATGCCCAATGTGCCTTACTGCATATGCCACTTTTTGCCTCTACAACAACATCAACTACTACCTCATACATATACTGTGTACATTGACTCATACGCTGCTTTGCCACTTTGCAAATGTCAATGCTAGAAACCTTTAGTTTATTTTAGTTATACTTTTTATACTCTTTTTTTATACCACTATGCAAAAAAAAAAAAAAAAAAACAACTCAGGACAGTGTTAGTTTTACTATTTTTATGCTTATGTCTATTATTATATGTTTCAGTGTTTCAATGTTTAGATGTTTACTGTTGCACCGAGGGACTGAGAGAAACGCAATTTCGGTCCTGTGTATGTCCTGCACTGTACATATTGCAGATCTGACAATAAAGTTGACTTTGACTTTGACTTTGACTTAATATTGTGACGTAATGATGAATTAAAGTAGGTCTGTTTTAAGTTGTTCTTTATTGTTTCCAGGAAATCTCAGTACCTGACGTGACAAAACAGACTGATGATATCAATGAGCACATTCAGGTAGATGCAATGAATTCATAATGTTCATTATCTCATAGTTTGGGTTGTAGGACCAAATAATACTAGAAACATCTGTAGATTTACAAATATACAGTGAAAAAGTATCCTACAGTATAAAAATAACATGTTCATGGTAACTTGTTGAAACCATATCTTAAATGTCATTACTTACGTCAGACTAAGTCAGTTGTCTCTCTTAGATCTAAAATGAAGTTTGTGTTTGTAAAGTCCCCAAATGTAGGTAATATTGTACCATAATGATGAATTCAAGTATGTCTGCTTTAAGTCGTTCTTTTTCGTTTCTAGGGAATCTCGGTACCTGATGTGACAAAGCAGACTGATGATATCAATGAGCACATTCAGGTAGATGCAATGAATTTATAAAGTTCATTATCTCATAGGTTGGGTTGCAGGGCCAAAGAATACTAGAACCCTCTATAACTTTACAAATATAAGGTGAAAAAAATATTCTATTGTATAAAAATATCTTCATGGTAACTTGTTGTAAACAGATCTTAAGTTTCATTACTCTTACGTCAGCCTAGGTCAGTTTTCTCTTTTGGGTCTAAAATGAAGTTTTTGCAAAGTCCACAAAAATAGGTAATCTTGTGACGTAATGATGAATTAAAGTAGGTCTGTTTTAAGTTGTTCTTTATTGTTTCCAGGAAATCTCAGTACCTGATGTGACAAAGCAGACTGATGACATCAATGAGAACATTCAGGTAGATACAATGAATTCATAATGTTCATTATCTCATAGCTTTGGGTTGCAGGGCCAAAGAATACTAGAACCCTCTATATATTTACAAATATAAGGTATCCTATAGTATAAAAATATCTTCATGGTAATTTGTTGAAAACAGATCTTAAATTTCATTACTTTTACGTCAGCCTAGGTCAGTTTTCTCTCTTGGGTCTAAAGTGAAGTGTTTGTAAAGTCCCCAAAAGTAGGTAATATTGTTCCATTACGATGACTTTAAGTATGTCTGCTTTAAGTTGTTCATTTTTGTTTCCAGGAAATCTCAGTACCTGACGTGACAATGCAGTCTGATGATATTAATGAGCACATTCAGGTAGATGCAATGTATTCATAATGTTCATTATCTCATAGTTTGGGTTGTTGGACCAAATAATACTAGAAACATCTGTAGATTTACAAATATACAGTGAAAAAGTATCCTACAGTATAAAAATAACATGTTCATGGTAACTTGTTGAAACCATATTATAACAACCTGCCCCCCACCGCTAGGATAAAAGGGGACTAGTTATTACATACGCTAAATTAGTCAGGGGCAGTGAGAGCTCAGGGGGCTCAGGGGACAGTGCCTGGAGCTGACGGCGCTTAAAACTTATAAAGGTTGAGCAGAAAGCATAAACCAGTAAACATAAAATATTTCACTCCACATACAAGAAAACTCTCATAAACATATATTGATATTAGCCATGTGATGACATTTAATACCCTTTACCCAGTTTAAACAAACAAATCGTTTGTGCACATAAACAACCCGAACGCTTCATTCCCCCCCCCCACCATCTACATGGCTGCAGACAAACCCCATAAATCAAATCAAAACCCAAAATGCACCAACTCTCAGTCCAAACGCTCTCTCAGATAAAAAGTTTGTTTGAAGCAGGATGAGGAAACGCCCACTCAATCCATCCAGGCGTCGGCGCGCCAAAAAATAAAAGAAACGATCTCACCAGAGTCTCAAGGTCCTTTTAGCGTGCCTCCCCTGCAGTCCTGGGTAAAGGAAAAGTTACTGATCCACCGCAATCCCAACTCAAGGTGATACAGTCCACAGGCAGTCCAGGGCAACGGCCTCACGCCAAATCCTCAGCAGGTGCGCACTCCCAGGTGATCAGAGAGAGAGAGAGCGCCGTCACTTCCTCCTCCTTTTAAGTCCACATCCCCACAGTCTTCAAAACGTATTATTACAAAACAAATTTACACAAACAAATAAACATGTTCAAACTTTCATTTGGAACACACTCGTTACCTTACAGGAGACAATAATTAATAATAAATGGTCATATTTGCAGCGCAGATAATATAATAAAATAAGGAAACAAATGGAAATAAATCTAACGCTGTATAAATTGATCAGTGACCATTACAATATCTTAAATGTCATTACTTACGTCAGACTAGGTCAGTTGTCTCTCTTAGATCTAAAATGAAGTTTGTGTTTGTAAAGTCCCCAAATGTAGGTAATATTGTACCATAATGATGAATTCAAGTATGTCTGCTTTAAGTTGTTCTTTTTCGTTTCTAGGGAATCTCGGTACCTGATGTGACAAAGCAGACTGATGATATCAATGAGCACATTCAGGTAGATGTAATGAATTTATAATGTTCCTTATCTCATAGGTTTGGGTTGCAGGGCCAAAGAATACTAGAACCCTCTATAGATTTACCAATATAAGGTAAAAAAATATCCCACAGTATAAAAATTTGTTCTTGGTAAAATATTGAAAACGGATCTTAAGGTTATTTACTGTACTCAGATTAGGTCAGTTTACTCTCTTAGGTCTAAAATGAAGTATGTGTTTGTAAAGTCCCAAAAAGTAAGTAATGTGTCGTAATGATGAATTAAAGTAGGTTTGTTTTAAGTTGTTCCTTTTTGTTTCCAGGAAATCTCGGTACCTGACGTGACAAAGCAGACTGGTTATATCAATGAGCACATTCAGGTAAATGCAATTAATTCATAATGTTCATTATCTCATAGGTTTGTGTTGCAGGGCCAAAGAATACTAGAACCCTCTATAGATTTACAAATATAAGGTGAAAAAATATCCTATAGTATAAAAAATATGTATGGTAACTTGTTGAAAACAGATCTTAAATGCCATTACTCTTACATCAGACTACTGGTAGGTCAGTTGTCTCTCTTAGGTCTAAAATGAAGTTTGTGTTTGTAAAGTCCCCGAAAGTAGGTAATGTGCTGTAATGATGTATTAAAGTATGTCTGTTTTAAGTTGTTCTTGTGTTTGTTTCCAGGGAATCTCAGTATCTGATGTGACAAAACAGACTGATATCATCAATGAGCCCATTCAGGTAGTTGCAATGAATTCATAATGTTCATTATCTTAAAGGTTTGGGTTGTAGGGCTGAAGAATACTAGAACCCTCTGTAGCTTTACAAATATAGGGTGAAAAAATATTCCAC
>JBBPBX010066819.1:0-19568 GCA_038048925.1 Garcialebias charrua
TATATATATAAGTAATTAATTAATGTTTTTTAATTACGAAGAGAGTCTGTTCTTATGGATATGGCATTTTGCAGATGGAGCCAAAGAGAGGAGATAGGTGAGGTCCTAAGTTTCCACAGATGAGCCAAGATGCAGAGGAGGTGAGTAACAGTGGAGAGAGAAGCAGGTTTTATTGGTACAAGGTTGTTTGTCTAGACCAGGGGTCTGCAACCTTCATGATCAAAAGAGCCATTTTTACACATTTGTTGACTAAATTGAAAGTGTTCAGAGCCACAACAACATGCTACAACTGTGATTATCAACTGGTGGTCCATGGGCTAGGTTTGTTGGAGAGGGCTTTTATGGCCACTAGGGGTGCCACGATAAAGCTAAAAATATCTGATTTTTAGCATATATCTTTTTTTTTTTCTTTTTCTTTTTTACAATTTAAGACAAAGGAAAGGACCAGATTCTTGCGGTGGGGTTGTTTCAGTAATTAACAAAAACTATGAACTATGCAGACCTATGTGTTTTTTTTTTTGTCAAAAAATTAAGTATAGAGATAAGGCATAAAGTTAAAGAAAGTATGTTTTACTCCTTGTACTTGTTCCACATATTTGCTAAATAAATTACAGGAAAACTGCTAAAACTAACACTTTATCTGTATAACCAATAAAATTCAGTTTCATGTTAGCTTTGGTTAAAACTTGAAAGAGCCATTGCAGAGCGACCAAAGAGCCGCATTTGGCTCCAGAGCCGCAGGTTGCAGACCCTGGTAGCTTTAGGAAGTACGTGGGACATGATCAGGATGAGGCGAATTCACAAGGAATAAGAAAGTGTTGGAAGACTTGCAGGATTCAGGACGTGGAAGTCACAACATGAGATCAAAACAAGGTTTAGACAAATCTTTCTAGACAACAATGTCCAGTCAGGTCATCTGGATGGTCATCCAGATGACCTGACTGGACATTCTTAAAACCATTTAGAGAGGTCAAGGTCGAGAGCTTCAGATCTTTTTTGTAAGATATTCCAAGAAGCAGGAGCAGAGTAGGAGAAGGCCCTTTTGCCAAGTTCAGTCCTCACTGACGGAACACTGCAGGTAATCATGTCCTGAGAGCGCACACTGTAGCTGCACTCACACAAAGACATGTAGGAGGAGATGTATGAGGGCAGCAGACCAAGAAGTGATTTAAAGATGAAGATGTACCAGTGGAAGAGTCTGCGTGAGGTTAATGATGTCCAGTTAACCAGTGAATACAGGGTGCAGTGGTGGGTACGATAATCACAGCCAGTTATGAATCTTAGTGCACCATGATAGACAACATCCAACATCCGCAGGGTGCTTGTAGGAGCATTCATGTAGATAATGTCACCGTAATCAATGGAGAGAAGAAAAGTCACAGATACAAGGTGTTTCCTAGCATTCAGTGTTAGACATGATCTGTCGTGTTGTGTTGTAAAGCACTTTGAGTATTTCAATACGATAGAAAGGCACAACGTATATAAGTACAGTCCATTTACCATTTACCCCCGAAGAACTTACCAAGATCCTGCAGAAACTTACAACTTTCTACTTGTTGTAGTGGGGTTGTCACCCAAGTGTGACGAGAGAATTACCCGCTGTCATGATGTTCACTTTCCTGTACTCACCTTTAGTCATTTCAGGGGTTTTGTGTTCATTTCAGTCTGTTTTTCTTTGGTTCCAGCTCCTTATTCTCTTCTTTCCTCAAATCATTATTGCTCTCAGGTGTTTCCTGTTCTGTTAATTAGTTTCATCCTTTAAAAAGCCTTTCAGTTCTCTGTGTCACTTGAGGCATCATTAGGTATTAAACGCTATGTTAGTACACTATCCGTTGTTCCAGTTGTTACCTGTGTATAGACCAGTACCCTCGATTCTGTGCCTTTGGAAGATCCCTTGAATAAAGACGCTTTGATTTTTTGCATGGGATTCGTAGCCTGAGTCCTCAATTTCCACCTGAGACACCACAACTTGATACCCAGTGACAAAAAAACAAAACAAAAAACAGCCTTGAAAAGTCTTGTTAAACACTTACTTAGCTGAGCATTGGGAATCTGGTGAGTGATAAACATAAAGAATACAAATGTTACAAAGCTTACATGGAGGATATCTTCTGTGCCATTACTTTCTGCTGTTTTTGTTTTTTTTCTCCCTATTTTTTTGGCACTGAGGAGGAAACTGGCATCACCAGCTGCTGGTACTCACATTACTGTAGTGGATGGAAGTGTGCACTAATTAGAAGCTTCTTTTGCCAGTTTCTCTAAAATCTGGCTAAAATATGAGCTGCTGGTTTGAAACAACTTAAGCCATG
The DNA here is from genome assembly GCA_038048925.1 of Garcialebias charrua. Taxonomy (NCBI): domain Eukaryota; kingdom Metazoa; phylum Chordata; class Actinopteri; order Cyprinodontiformes; family Rivulidae; genus Garcialebias; species Garcialebias charrua. The sequence goes on from JBBPBX010066819.1 coordinate 2,310, forward strand.
CTGGGTCTTCCAGCCCCCTACTGCCTCGTGGAAGCGGGTCATCTCTTTTGCTCCTGGCAGTAGTAGTGGCAGTGAACGCCACAGTGACAACTCAACCAGCCAACATGCAGACCACCACCAAGAGGAGGAGGAGCGGGGCTTCCAGCATTTGCAGCAGAGAGTCATTAATTTCTGCAGAGCTCCTACTGGCAGAGTATCTGCTTACAGACATGCACAGGAAAAAAAGGTTGGTGCATACCACACAGACACACACACTCACAGGCCCGAGGCAGATTATCTAGTGTGTGAGCAGCAGCATGGAAGGTGAAACACACCTTGGATCATTTCAGCTTTCTCTGAAACCGAGCCTCCGGCGGGTCCTTGATGCAGCGTTACAAGCGCACAAACTCAAGTCGACTTGCAGGAGTCGAGCTGCACGCAGCGTTTCCGCCGGCGCCACCACCATACATGGATCCATAACGTGTCATTGACAAGCTGATGGCTTGCCGGAGGTTAAACCTGCCTTCCACGGACGGTCGGATCTTTGCGGTGTTGAACACCCGCAGACGGATCAGTGGGGTTTGATTCATTTTACTGGATGCAGGATGTGCAAGGAGCTACAGGCCAGAGTGTTGGACTGTGTACAGTGAATATTCATGACCTCCTGGCCTTCCCTCCAGCTCAGATGTTACCTGAACAACCTCCATCTTCTGCTTCTTGAAAACACATTTTTTAAGAAACACACCGAGACTTCATTCTGTGTTGGAAATAGAGTGAAAACTGAATGCATCGCAATTCTGCTCTCTGAATGAACAAACTTTTCCTTTAGCCTGGCCATGAAAATAAATGTTATATTTACAAAACTAGTTTGGTCGTTCTTAGAAAAATCCATCTGCAATTTGGTACAATTTGGTCTGTTGAATACTGTATCCTCAGGGTGAATAACTTCTTTATTTTAACATTAGTTAAGTCTTGTGTACTGTACTTACAAATTCTAATATCTTGTCTTTATTGCTCTGTGTATTCTTACCCTTTGCAAATTACTTTTAATAAAACTTGTTTTTTAAAACGGCATACTTTTAGTATTTTGTCATTTTTTACGTACTTTGTTTTGTTTGTGTCAGCGGATTTTTGGCCATATTTTATGGATGTTTTTATTTATTATGGCTGAGAACATTTTTTCCCTCTGCCCTGAGAACAAGAAGCTCAAGCCGAACCGTCTCCCATAACAGAAATTTCTGCTCATGAACCATATGTTTGTGTAAATAGAGAGTGCTGTGTAATACGACTGCAGCTGGTTTCAAGGACACTTGAACTCTGTGAACTCAGCTGAGCTGAGAGGCGTATAAAAGCAAGTAGACACAGTGGTGGAGAAAGTACTCAAATACTGTACTTAAGTAAAAGTACAAATAAACAGACAACAATGTACTCTAGTAAAAGTACCACATTAATGTGGGGGAGTTGCGGCGCAGTGGTTAGAGACGGTGGGCCTGTGAACGGAAGATCACTGGTTCAAACCCCGGTACCAACAACATTAAAAAATGTGGGTGGAAAAAGGGGAAACATCCACACTTGCCTCCACCCTTGTTCGCCCCACTCTGGGCCCCTGAGTAAGGCCCCCAACATCTGCTCCCTTATCAGGTCTCTCTTGAAAATGAGTTATCGTGGCTCAATGAGACTACCTGGATAAATAAAGGGTAAATGAAAATGTTTTTACTTAAGTAAAATTAACAAGTACTTGCTTTTAAAAATACTTAAAGTATTAAAGTAAAAGTACTTGCTGAATGTAATACTTAACGCAATGGTCTACAATATCATTGTGTGCCTGCTGTATGTATATTTTCTGTAATACGTTAAAGTGTTGTTCCAGTTTAATGAACATTGCTGCAGATAATATATGTTTTTTATTGTGTTTACTCTGTGACACAGTTCACACTTAGACTTGTGATTCCGTGCGTCAGAATTTCAGGGATGACCTACAGAGTTAAATATCATTAATTAAAATAAGAGAGGAATGATTTTACCTTTGACATTTTTTATTTAGTAAAACTAATGTGTCATTTTAACTACAGTAAACATATTAAAGTAAAAGTTGTCTGATGAAAAAAGGAGCATTAGACCTAACAAAGGAACAGGTTCTGATCATTGCAAACTCCAGTTCGTCATCAACTCTAATTAAAATACTGTCTAGTCAACCTTGTAATGGGTCAATAGTGAAAAATATTTTAACTTCCTGACACCATTTTCAAAACTTGGACCTGAGTGTTGAGTCATTTGAAGACATTTCAACCTGAAGAGACTCACAAAACGAGAGAGAGAATACAATTAAAATGTTTTATTGATTAAGGTTTCTTTGGCGCTCGGGCCCCGGCGGAGGGCATGCATGCCGGACTGCTGAGAGCTTGAATGTCCGGCATAGGGAGATAGATTATGGATATCTACCCCCCCCGGGACCCAAACCCGGTGGTGGAGACGGGACCGCAGACGTCCAATCCATCCCACCGGTACGTGAATGCCGGCCAGCCAGCGGCCGACGGCACCGGTCAACCCTGAGACGAACACCAGCGCAGAACCTCCATCCTGAGCAAGCACGAAGCGACAGTGGGAAGGAAAAACTCCCTCGAGAGGAAGAAACCTCCAGCAGAACCAGGCTCAGGACAAGCGGCCATCTGCCATGACCGGCTGGGTCGCAGGGAACAGGAAGCAGGAATGCACACAGCAGCAGGACCAAGACGAAGGCGAGCAGGACAACCCCAGGCGGCGGAGGCGGGACGAAGAACAGGGGGGAGCCGAGGAACCAGAAACCCCGGGAGGAGACGGGGAGGTGGAGGGAGGCGACTAGACTGGCAACGGGCAAACAGGAAGAGCTGAGGAAAGGGGCGCCTTATATCCAGGTGGACAGTTGAGTGATTCGATGCAGCTGTATCCAGGTGGACAGTTGATGAGTGATTCGATGCAGCTGTGAGTCCTGCCATTGTTGAATTTGCGTCTTCGACTTCATTTCTTGTCTCCTAACATCCCATGAACTGACACATTTTAATATTGCAGCAATAATTTATTGTTCAAGTTCAGAAGAAGTTGATTTTCAAAGTTTTTTTTTTTGTCCAGTCTGGCTCTTTTGGGAGAGAAAATCTGTCCTGCTGAACTGAACAGTCTTTCAATAGTCATTCAATAATATTTCAATAGTCTTTCAATAGACTTTTAATAAGGCCATGGGTGGTGTATATCTTCTGGCTGACTCTCCTAGCTGGTCTGAGAAGCTCAGTCCTCACCTCCTTCTACAGGTGTGCAGTGGAGAGCATCCTGTGCTCCAGCATCAACGTGTGACATGGAGGCTGCACAGTTGCAGAGAGGAAAGCTCTACAGAGAGTGGTGAAGGCTGCACAGAAGATGTTGGAGTCAGTCTCCCCACCATCACAGACATCCACACCTCCAGATGCAGGAAGAGAGCCACCTGCATCATGAAGGACATTGAGAACCACTAGACTGAGGAACAGCTTCTACCCTGAGGCTGTTAGACTCATGATGAGTCTCTAATCAGGATAATCACTGTGAAAAATCACATAATGTTGCTGCTGATCTGTTTCATGTTGCTGCTGATCTGTTTCATGTTGCTGCTGATCTGTTTCATGTTGCTGCTGATCTGTTTCATGTTGCTGCTGATCTGTTTCATGTTGCTGCTGATCTGTTTCATGTTGCTGCTGATCTGTTTCATGTTGCTGCTGATCTGTTTCATGTTGCTGCTGATCTGTTTCATGTTGCTGCTGATCTGTTTCATGTTGCTGCTGATCTGTTTCATGTTGCTGCTGATCTGTTTCTTGTTGCTGCTGATCTGTTTCATGTTGCTGCTGATCTGTTTCATGTTGCTGCTGATCTGTTTCATGTTAAAGTGTTCATTCATGCTCATATGTTCACACAGACTCATGTTCGTGCTGCTGTTTGAAGTAATGTTTTTACAGTATTCTATTAGTGCTTAGGGAATTTTTTGTTGATGTTTTTCCTAGTTCATATCTTAGATGATATTGCTGTTTTTTAATTTATTTTTTACTTTTTATTGTTGGATGTAACTGGGACCCTGTGTACATGATTTTGTTCCATAACTTGTACCACATGTGGTGCAAATGAATATAAAGAATCTCTGACTCAGACTCTGACTTAAGGCAGCATAACAAGTCAACCCTATAGGATTTATCAAAAAGGAAAGTCTTAAAACTGGACAATGTGTCAGCCTCACAGACAGAAAATCGAAGTTGGTTCCACAAGAGAGGAGCCTGATAACTGAAAGATCTTCCTCCCATTCTGATTTTGGAAACCCTATAGGGACTGCGGGTAAGCCTGTAGTCTGAGAGTGAAGTGCTCCATTTGGAAAATATGGAACAAAAAGATCTCAAACATAAGATGGAGCTAGGTTGTTGAGAGCTTTGTAGGTTAGATTTTGAATTCAATTCTGGACTTGACAGGGAGCCAATGGAGAGAAGCTAAAACTGGAGAGATATGATCTCTCCCATAACTCCAGTTAAGACTCTGGCAGCAGCATTTTGGATCAACTGAATACTTTTTAAATAATTATTTGGGTATCCAGATAATAAACCATTGCAATAGTCCAGTCTAGACATGACAAATGCATCAACCAGTTTTTCTGCATCATTTTTAGACAATATGTTTCTAGTTTAAGCGATACTATGCAGGTGGAAGAAGGCGGAACATTTTCCAGTGGCGTTGGATCCGGTTATGGAAGGTTTCTCTACTTCAGAACATTCAGCACAGTACAGGGAACCCCCGTGTTATGAACGAGTTCGGGACCTAAGAACGGTTCGCAGCTCGATTCTGCCGTAGGTAGGGGGTGAAAATTATAAAAAAAAAAAAATTATTCATTCATTCATTCATTCAACCTTTATTTATCATGCTAACGGAGCGCGCGCACACATTTAAGCATGTACAGTAGTGTACTGTAATGTTAAACATTGCTATTCACATTTACAGAATAAATAAAAATATATTTTCTTACTTTGAGATGGTCAAAGCCGACATCTTAGGTTGCCATGCGTTGATTGTTGTCGGGCCGAGCAGCGCGGCGGCCGGCCAGTGAACCACCGCAGCTGCTCCAGACCTGTGTTAGCTAGCTGGCTAGCTTCTGCTAGCCAAGCCATGAGCTGGTGTTGGAGCGGCGGCGCGATCAATCTGCAGCTGCTGCTGCTGCCTGAGACATCCACAAAGTTCACAGAGACGTTTCCAGCTCGTAATTAATCCATATGAAGCCATCCTGGTCACCAGTCTTCGGCCGGCTCCCGTGTTAGCTCCCGTGTTAGCTTCTGGAGCTAGCCAGGCCAGAGCCTGGCCGGAGGTGTTCGCGCGGCGGCCTGGCACGATCAGCGATAAATCCGCTGCTGCCTGAGACATCCACAAAGTTCACAGAGACGTTTCCAGCTCGTAATTAATCCATATGAAGCCATCCTGGTCACCAGTCTTCGGCCGGCTCCCGGGCAGCTAACCTAAAATGGCGTCCGGTGTTCTACATTACTGTAATTTGTGACCGGAGACCCCAGTGACTGAACCTAAAATGGCGTCCGGTGTTCTACATTAATTTGTGACCGTGTAAACTGAAGACCTACTTCCTGTTGCCCAAGATTGCTCAAAAATGATCAGAAATGATCTTTTTTATCATAATTATTATTTATAAAGCCTTTAAAACAACCACAGCTGCAACAAAGTGATGTACACATGAAATTAAGAACATTTGAACACAAAACATTTATTTTTATTTTTTTTTTTAATACAGTAATTTCATATTTTTATTAAATATGATATGTTCGTAGGTCCCGTTGTTCGTAGGTCGATGGAGTCGTAAGTGGGGGGTTACCTGTACTGTACTAATGTGGCGATAGCTGATGGGAGGAAACAATCCATTTTAAAATATAAACCACAACAGCAGGAGCTGTTAACGAACAACCAGATGATGAATCTGGGGAGGAATTTTCCCACTTCATCTTTTTATGTGGACACTACGTTCCCTTACTGATCTAAGTTAGATCGTTTCTCCATCTCTGATGAGGAGCATTTTTTAATTGAACACTTTTACTGGAAATATGAAAGGCATTCTGGGAAACATGTCAGCTAAAGCTGACTCCACACCTGCACGTGCACGCACACCAGCGTAAAGCCCTGCAGACCTAATGGGCTTGGAGTGATATTAATATGTGTGTTTTGGGAACTTAATTACTCATCTGTATGTGTGTGTGTGTGTGTGTGTGTGGAGGGGGAAGCAAACAATTTATAACAAGCTCCCGGCAGTTCCACTCTCCTCTGTGAGCTTTTGCTAAATTGGACGATTACTCACTCGGGTGGTAAACATGACACACAATAATTGGCGCGCGCAGATTTTACTTATTAGTATGATGTATCGATCCGTCTGTCTGTGCACACGCTGGCCACGGCTCAGATCTATAACCTCTGTTTCCCGCTGGTTATCTCCGGTGAAAGGTCAAAGAAAGCTCTCGATGTTACAGAGGAGGAGGCAACTTTCTGCAGTTTGGTGAATTTTCCACCTCAGTGGAAGCGGCCTCCTTCCTTCATGCATTCTGAACTTAATGAGTCATAAAAGCCATTCTACAATAAAGACTTCTTTGTCTTTATTGTCCTCCAGTGGATCGGCTTTATGGATGTCGTACATGCCAAACATTTTGACTTCCAGCAGGAACAACGCAGGTGGAACTAATAAGATGAGTGATGGCTCAGTTCCAGCAATTACTGCAAAGCAAAGAGATGCAGCAATTAGTGATTTTAAAGTGACACTGTGTTTGACAAAACAAAATGCCTCCTGTTCAAAGTCCAATCAGTCTATTTGCAAAGGTCTCCCACCTTAATTAGCTTGTTGTGGTGCAGTCGGCTCACACTCATCATTAAGAAAAGGCCATGTGATGCAAATCTCAAAGATTTATGACTATTTTTTCAAATCTTTTCTAAACACTCAGCTCCTTTGAAAGCTGCCCAACACAAATTTTAGAATACCTGATAAGCAGAAGGAAGAAAAGATACAAAAAAGGTTCTGTAGGCTAAACCAGCAGTGTAAAAAACATTAATTCATGCACTTTTAGATGAGCCCTTCTGGGATGACCAGTAAAATCTAAGAAAATATGCCAATTTGACGTTGAAAAGTAAACATTACAGAAAGTGGGCAAACATTTGCATAGATATTAAAACGGGGATTCGGATTATTCTATTCAAACAAAACATTTCTTAGATCGTCAACATCTCATTTACATCCATGGGCACTTAAATTCTATTTAAATGGCCCCCAACTTCAAAGCAGTAGCAAAAAATCTAAATCCGCAGAAATTTAGCTGATAACTAAAATGAGCAACACAGAAGGAAAAGTCTAAAGATAGCACGTTCTTGATGTTCTTATCCCAACAGTGAGTGAACATTGTTCTTCCTGAAATAACCTGGGCTCAAACCTTCAGCCTCGTGATTATGAGACCTCAGCACTGACCACCGAGCTATCGGAGCTGCAAAACAAATTAAAAGTAGCTATTGAAATATTCAAATTTGCAAAACACTCAAACCAAAAGTTCAAAGAAGCTAAACATATAAATAATGACGTCAGACTTTTTAAAGCAGATTTCAATAAAATAAAATAAAAAATAATAAAAAATATATTAAATATCTATACAAATTAAATTAAAGAGAGCTCAATGTGGAGAAAATCTTAAAGGGAAATAATGTCTAATTAACTTGATTTGAGCTGTTGACAAAAATAGTGCTATTGCTTTATTTGGATGTTAGTGAGGTCAGAGGTCATTGAGTTGGACTCAGACTTAAATGGAAATTTGAATTGAATTTTTTCATGTTCTAACCATCAGCGGATCTATTTTTTTTTTAAATCAAGTATAAGTTACAAAAATACAAATGAGTCATTCTGTAAAGGATTTTTTCTCATTGTTTGACATATTTTTTAGTTTTTAATGTCTGCGTTGGTTTGAGTCATTTTCGCCTCTGGCCGTCCTCGGCAGCCCCCTCCTCCTGAATTGAAATTCTTCTCCAATTCCTTCATCCAAACCTTTATTTCTGTCTTCTTCCACTCGTGTGTCTCTGTAGGACTGACAGCTTTCTCTCAAATCACCTCAGAGGTCACACACTCAAACTCTCACTGACTTCCAACGTATCTGAGTTTGAGTCCAATCGTCCTCTTCCAAACAGGAAGTAAAGACTGGTTTTAAATTGTCATATCTCCTCCGCATTAGGATCATCCAACAAAGCCTGTGTGACCATCAGAACTTTTTTTCTTTGTGGGTGAAGACGTTTTTTTGGTGTTCACACAAAGTCTTACTTCCGGCTCTGATTTTTTTTTTCTGCCTGTCTTAATAAGAAGTTGCTGTCACATGTGAGTGGTTACCATGGTGACCCATATAAGCTTCTGACTGCAGCTTTATCATTTGTTCAGATCACATGTGTTGTCAGGTTATTGCAAAGGAAGTTGTGGATTTCTGCAGGGCTTCAGAGAAGAAAGTTTCAGGTGGGAGCGTTGTTGGAACTCCACCGTTCCGTCAAAGTCTTCAGTCCTTCTGTGTTCTGTTGTTAAAGACAATCATAACATCCTGATGGATGAGTAGTGCCTGCGCTGAGGAGCAGGTTGGGCCTGATCCCATCAGCTGATCGCTCCGATCTCCAGATCTGATCTCCGGATCTGATCTCCGGATCTGATCTCCGGATCTGAGCTCCGGATCTGAGCTCCGGATCTGATCTCCAGATCTGGGGCCTCATGTATCAACCGTGCGTGCGCACAAAAACATTGCGCACGTCACTTTCCACGCAAAACCCCGTATGTATCAAAACTGAAATGAACGTGAATATCTGCGCATCCACGTACATTTCCACGCCAGCTCCCCTGCTTGCGTACGCACGTTTCTGTGGTTCTTGTTCCTTTGGCGACACTTACAGGTGCTTCTGAGAAACTGAAGCCCCACAATCTGTGGTTGACTTTAAGAGCGGCTTGAAGACCTTTCTTTTTAACCGAGCATACTCTGCCTCCTCATGATTCTACTTTTGATCATAGCTGATACTGTTGTTGATTTTAACTGTTTTATTATTTGTTTTATCGACATTTAATTCTGTTGCACTTTGTAGCACTTTGAGATTTTCATTAATGAAAAGTGCGTTATAAATTGAATTCATTATTATTATTATTATTATTATTATTATTATTATTATTATTATTATTATTATTATTATTATTACTATTAACTGTTCATGATGTGAAAATGATTAATATTCCCACCAAACACACGATTAACAAGTACATCCACATGGACGCGCAAAGTTGTGCAAAAAATAAATGTAACAGGAACGGATACATTCAGCCTTACTGGAGGATATAGATAGTGTAACACGCAGAGCATTTATTTATAAACAGATATAATTCTCTGATCTAGGATATGGCTTATCAGCCGTTTTCAGAAATAATCATTTTTCAGTTTGGCACTGCTGCGCACTGGCGCAACACAGGGGCCGCGCATCACGCGTGCACGTGCAGAAACTGGGGTTCCACAGGAGCTTAGAGGGAGCTGGCAGGTCGATCAGGGCTGTGCCAGTCCAGTCCACACAAAGCCGATTCATGTCCAATGGAATGGTCTCATCCATATGATCCCAAAGGCTGAGTTATGGTCGCGCTTTGAGCGCGCGTGCACCCTCGCCGGTGTTACACGGCAGTGGAGGTGTGTCATTATCTGTGTTTATTGTAGATGTCTCCAAAATGACACGTGAAAGTACACCATTTATAACTTGTATGGGAGTAAAAGCTTCACAGACAAACAGATTGCGCACAAGGCTGCAGCGCGCGCTTTGGAGACTCCAACATCACGTCATGTCATGAAAAGTCTCCACTGAGACGCAGAGACTCGTTTCTTCATATCATCTATTAAATAAACGAAGATCTATGTTCTAGCAAACATCCAAGTAAGTTCCTCTGTGTTTACAGTAATTATGGTAATTAACTCGTGCGCAAAGTTAATATTTTCACTCAGAATGAATGAATGAGCCGGTGGCGCACCTGACAGCAGCGTGCGCGCACACGAATACCGGCACACAATCACTCGTTCTTTGCGTGATGAACACAGTTTATTACTATTCTTACTTAGGATGTTTGTCCTCACTCATATTATATTAAATCCATTGTTTTCCTGAATCTAGAGATCATTTCTGATCGCGCAGGGATCAAACAAACATGTCCTTCACACATGCAGGAAGTAATTTGCATCTGTTTAACATATGTAAATGTAGGCGTGTCAGGGGAGGTGTCTCACGTGCGCTCAGTTCCACGTTCATTGTGATGTACAAAAGGAATGTGCGTGGATACCGGTGTACGCACAGCTTGATAAATCTGGATTTTTTTTGTGCGTAGACACTTTTCTGGATTTGACCGTACGTCACTTTTCAGTAAGAAATCCACGCAAGTCTTTGATACATGAGGCCCCTGATCTCCAGATCTGAGCTCCGGATCTGATCTCCAGATCTGAGCTCCAGTTGTCTCGGTTCTTCAGGCTTGTCCTTCTGCAGCGTGTTACACCTGATCACCACAGACCATCACACGGGACGCCGCCCCCACCCTCACCCCCACTGCTGCTCTGAAGCCCGAGATACACTCGAGCGTCCTCACGATACGCCTATACGCAGCGTACGTACGCTGTGGCAAAAGCGTAGCCCCGCGTAGCCCCGCGTAGCCCCTCAGGGCACGTACGCGCAAAAGTTTTTTTTTACTACGCATACGCGATGCGCGGTGTCTGAACATAAACTTCCCCGGCGCCGGACTGTTTTGTATGTTACACAAATTAAATAAATTCCCCTTCTTTATCGCTGATCGGGCCTTTTCTTTTGTTTTTTTGCCTAAAGTCAAGTAACCGCTTCTTCCTCCGTTCACTCGATGATTGAAATGAATGAATTCAGGTCCTACCTGGGTGCGGCGATGTTTTAAATATCCCTGGTGGGCTGTGTGCTGCAGGAAAAGCACTCCCTGTTATTATTTTTATTTCTGAGAGAACTTTTTACAACATATATAGTAGAAACACCGCATGAACACCGCCGCGGTCTTCAAGGCGCTACATGAGCTGGCTGTCAATCATTTCAGTAGGCGTGTCAGCAAGTAACCAATCAGCGAGCTCAGTTGAGTCCCCTCCGTGTGCAGCTGCTCATATTACAACAAGGAGAACGCGAGCGTATAGTTTCTGACATATGCTGAAGCATATCAGCAAAACACATGCGCACAAAATGCGCGCGTAGAGTGGCGTACCTGAGGACGCATGAGTGTATCTCGGGCTTGAGAGATGAATGAAGGTGGAAGGAGGAGTTGTGGCGAGAGGCAGGAGAGGTGGCAGCTTCGATTAAATGTTAAACGATGAAGAGAAGGGTGACGCCAGAGCCGCGGGGGTGGCTCACCTGTCACGGCTCTCTCCGGCGGCTCTGCGGTCGTCCCCAGAAACGACAGAAGGAGCTCTGGACAGGCTGATTCATGACCCGGCAGGCAGGAGGCTCTCCAAACAATTTAAGGATGAAGTATCATCATTTTTAAAGGCCTTGTCGCTTCGCTCTGCTCGTTTAATGTCTGACACCACATTATTTCACCTTCAGCTTCAGCTCTGCTCCTCTTCTCTTGTTAAAGACTTCCTGTTCCCGGTAACGGATCATTTTGTCACAGCTAACAGCTCCGACTCGGAGCTCCTGCTTCCTGTCATCAATAAGGCTTACACGCTTTGTTAGCCGTGTGGAAACACAGACTCTTTCATTTGAACAAATGCATTTGGTAACAAACATTCTGCTTCATGTCTCCACAGGAGGGTCATCAGTCAGACTCTTATCACAGATTTAATGACGAGAATATTCGTATTAAAATGATGTATGAAGCCAGGAAGAAGGTGGAATGCCTCAGAGCTGCCCCGTGATTTTCACTCTTTTCCAGAGCATTCAATCTTTTTATTTTATTTATTTTTTATTTAAATTCTTTATTCATTTCAAATTTAGAATTTAAAAGAACACAAAAAAACTATTTACAATTCCACGTAAATAAAAACAAAATCAAACATTACATGAAATGAAAGGAAGAAGAAGATAAAATCCTATTATGTCTGCCCCTTTTTTAACAAAATTAATTCAGACAATCAATTCAAACAACAATAACCCACAAAAATATTCCATAATAAATAACTCATCATACTTTACCATTCATAAATTTTGAAACAAACCAATTTCATATATATTTTTCCAGAAACCTAATTTTATTCATTTTTTTAAAACAAAGTCATAGTTTTTGCAACTTTGATATCGTTTTCTAAACCATTCCATAGACCTATTCCATAAATTATAGTAGACTTACTCTTTAAACTAGTTCTATGTTGTGGCATAACAAAAATATCTGTACCCTTATGATGTGACAATAAAAACAGAAACATAGGGATGTTGGTGAAACAAAACCGTCGCCTATTTAGGCGACGTGTTGGTCCAACAGGTCAACGTGTAAAAATATTAAAAGCAAATCAAATGATTTCTTCTGTTGGTTGAAGATATTTTGCTTCTTTTACATTGAACAATTGTCTGTTCCCAACTGGACAGTGTGCAGTTCCAAGCTTTAAATTACCCATTTCAAATTAAACATCTTCAACTGATAAAAGATGAATCCTTTGAGTTAATGTACCCGGCATGGGGAAACTCTAGGTTTCCAGTGGAAGGAAGGACTGATTTCATTGAAGTTAAGTAACTCTGCACACTTTAACCTTGAGCTCATGCCTCCTACCCACTGCCCCCTTTGTCGAGCGGCCGAAGCGGCCGGATAACACCGGTTTACATTCAAAGTCTATGGAGGAGACGCGTGGAGTCACGGCGAACAAGGAAGCGGCGAGATTCAAGTGATCGAAGCGGCGCGACGGCAGCCTGCACACGCACGCGCGCGTCGCCGTCGAGCCGCAGACGTCCCAAATGTTGATCTCTGGCGGCTCGACGCATCCGGCAAACAGTCGGGAGAGCCTCGCTATCTGATTACACAACCACAACGGGACTTTTTTCGGACTTTTTAAACTCACCGGATCGAGCCTCCAGGAATTGGACCCAAACTCCGGTAAGAAACGTGGCATTTTTACAGTTGCTGCTGACAGGCTGCTGTCCTCTCCAGTGTAGATCACCCCAAACATAAAAAAAAGTTTTAATCTCATCGAAGACCGTCGGAGGTGCAGTTAAAACAACAACTGAACCCGGAAAACAAGCCAGAGACCCCTCCCTCTGCTACCCCCTAGTGTACGTCATCAGACGGTGTTCAGTGGTTCAGTGGGACCGTGACCAGCGGCAAAAAGGGGACGGCAGGCGTGTTTCGAGTTGTGCAGTGGGTAGGAGGCATAAGAGCGTGCACGTGCACAACACAAAGTCACTGGAGCGCCAATACCTGGATTCAACATGGCAAATGCGGGATAAAACAAAAATGAGACGTTTCTGATTAACAAGTATGAAGAGAAGGCAGCTGATTGGAGGTGCACAATGATGATGTCACAGCTCAGCTGATCTCTTTAATCCCGGAGTTTTAACTTATGTCAACTGATTATAATGTTTATTGATTTTTTTTTTGTATTTATGTTAATAGCCAAAAAAATGTGAATCTGCTCATGGCAGGGCATGGGTGGGAGCTGCTGCCTCACAGCCAGCAGGTCGCAGGTTCTCCTCCTGGCCTTTCAGTGTGGACTTTACATGTTCTCATGCACACATCCATTCTCTCCAGTTTCTTCCCACAGACCAAAACCTGCATTCTAGATAATGATGGTAGATTGTTCCTAGGTGTGAGTGAGACAGTGAATGGTTGTCTCGTTTGTCAGTGAACATCATGTTAGCCTCTATGTGTCCCTGTGATGGACTGGAGACCTGTCCAGGGTGTCCCCACCTCTCACACAGTGAAGGCTGGATATGAGTGACCCAAAAAGGAAGAAGCGGGTAAACAATAATGGATGAAGGGATGCATTTGTAGAATAAAAAGTGAATCAAAATAACTCATCATTTATTTTTATTTTTTGGGGTTTCTTCAGTAAATATATATTTTTTAAATTTCAGATTATATTGCAGCGTGATGATCAGACTTTGTTCTGATGAGGCTCCGAGGTGTTTAATTGGAAACGTGTGAACAGAAAATGTTGCTGAGAAAACTAAAAGGATCTGATGAAAATTGAAACGGCTCAAACCAAAACCAAATCTGGGATTGGTAATAAATATAGAGTATCTATATATCCATGCATCCATCTATGCATCCATCCATCTATCCACCTATTGATAGTCTTTCCATCCATCTAAATGAGCTACTGTAGTTTGAAAACTTAGTTTCCTTCAGTTACCTGGTTTATTTAATCAAGTCTGTTACCATGGTTACAGACTCCTGAGTTTCACTTAACTCTCTTTCTGTGACAAATATATATATATATTTTTTTTACTTTAGGTCAACTCTGTGGTTTCACTTAATCTTCATTCTGTTTTGTTGTTGTTTTTAAATCCCTGACCTGACTGACAGTCACACCAACATGCCCACCGGTTTCATAAAAAAAATAAATAAAAAGCTTTTAAAAACTTTATCTGAGCTTTTAATGGTTAAATCTACACTAATCAGTGTGACTTTAAAACAACAATCTAATCCAAGAGATTTATTTCTCCAAACTTCATTGCTTGACTAAAATCATGAATATTTAAAAGTTAAGATTTTTTCATTCTGCGCTCGGTTCTCATTAATCTTAGATTTTATTATTTAATTATTAACACATCTGTCACCAGCAGCACAGATTTTAATCCTTAACTCAGGATAATCCTGTTGCTTGTTAGTCATTTACCAAATGTTCCACGTGACATCAGCCAGACAACTGATTAGTTTTTGGATTTCGTCCAGATCTTTTCAAATTTTTAAATAAAATTCATGCCGATATGAAGATTTCCCCATCTGGCTCACATACAGCACTTCCCTGTATGTTTATGCAAAGAAAAAAAAAAGTTCAACTCTCCATCTGGAAGAGAAAATAGGTTTATGTAGAGAAACACTTTCACAAATATTTCATAACAATTAGACTAAAATATTTCATTCAAATTTCATTCATAATAAATATGATTTCTGTATTAAAGATCAGGTGCAGATCTACTGATCCTTGTTTGAGAACATAACTTCAGCTGCGGCAGCAAAGAAAATAAATTATTTAGGTTAAACTGAACAAAACAACAAAAAATGAAAAAACATAAATAAATACATTTGATTTGATTTATTTATTCATTCATTTTATGATTAAAACAAGAAAACAATACAATACAAAAAGAGAGAAAAAAAAATATATAAAATGAAAGGCGGCAGAAGAAGAAAAAATCTTATTTTTTCTGCCCCTATTCCTCCCATAAACAATTCATAAACACAACTACAGTACTTGGATTACAAAATAAATAATCAACTTAATTTTAGCATTTAAGAATAAACACATGATACAACCAACTCATATAATTTCCAAAATAGTGAACAACTTAAATAATAATTTCTACCCTCGGTGTCATACACAAACTTCCAAATTTCAACTCATTTAAATATATGTTTTTAACCGTTTAAACTTAATCATTCTTTTGAATGTAACCATTGATCTGACCACTTTAATATCAGACTCCAATTTATTCCATAACCCTATTCCTTGAATTATGGTAGATCTTCCCCTCAAACTAGTTCTAAAAGGTGGCCTCACAAATATATCTGTCCCTTTAAGATTATAATTACTCATTCTTCTGACAAAATATTTCTGAATATTAGAAGGAAGTGCATTAGTTTGAGCTTTATACAAAATTATCAAAACATTATAATCAATTAAATCATAAAATTTCAACAGTTTTGTTTGATAAAACAAAATGCTTGAAGGATGATGAGAATTCTTTCTGGTGATAATTCTAATAGCTCTTTTCTGCAATATAAAAATTGGCATGGTAATTGATTTACACGCCGTACCCCAAACGCTAATACCATAAATTAAGTGTGGCACAAATAATGTATTGTACAACAAATATAGTGCTTTATCATTTAGTAAATCCCTAACTCTGTAAAATATCGCAATAGACCTCGATAATTTTGCTTTAACTGAACTTACATGATGTTTCCAAGACAATTTTTCATCAATAATGATGCCCAAGAACTTCGCTTCAGAAACTCTTTGAATCACAGATCCATCAATTAAAAATGGAAAATCAATTGATTTATTTTTATTACTAAAGATCATATAACTAGTTTTATCCAAATTTAACGTTAATTTATTCATTTTAAACCAATTCTGAATTTTTGCAAGTTCTGTCATCATTAATTCTAAAGTTTGTTGAATATTGTTACCACAACCGAAAAAAGTGGTGTCATCAGCAAAAAGAATGCACTTGAGGAGTCCTGATACCTGTACCAAATCATTTATATATAATATAAATAGTTTTGGTCCTAGTATCGATCCCTGAGGAACTCCACATGTTATAGTGCTGATCCATCCATCCATCATATTTTACCCGCTTCTTACTTTTTGGGTCGTGAGGGTCACTGGTGTCCAGCTATCACTGCACGAGAGGCGATTCATTTTTGAAAAGTAAAATCTAAAACTAGTACAGGTAAAATTATTAAACGTAGTGTGTTGGACTGTTCTGCTTTGACTGAGGAGGACCAAATCATTTAGACTTGAACTTCTGCATTTTTTATTTATTTTTTATAAACAAATTAAACAAATGAAGGAACGAAAGAACAAAGTGAAGAAAGGATCTGTCCAGTCAGCGACTTCATGGGTCTCACTCCATCATCATAAAAACCAGATCATAAAAATTATATTTAAACATATGTATCAGATTGATATGTGGAGTGGTGGAACAGAGGCTAGAGAAGGTGATCCTGTGATCAGAAGGTCACCGGTTCAACTCCATGGACCGACAACATCAAAATGTGGGCGTTAAAGGTGAAACACCCACAACTGCCTCCACTCTCATTTGCCCAACTCTGGGCCCTTGAGCAAGGTCTTTAACCCCCCACCATCTGCTCCCCTGGGTGCCCTAGATGGCAGCTCTCTGCTCCACACAGAGGGCTGTGGTAGCTCGGTGGTTGCGTCAGAAAGGGCATCCAGCATAAAAACATTTGCTAAGTCTTTGTGCAAGTTAGTTTGCTGTGGTGACCCCTGAAGAGGGAACAGCTAAAAGAAAAACAAAAGTCTTACATTGATGGGTAATGCATACTTGTATATACTGTATATATATATATATATATATATATATATATATATA
>JBBPBX010066820.1:0-15856 GCA_038048925.1 Garcialebias charrua
AGTGTTTCCTTTAAGATCCATTTTCAACTTTTCAAACAAATTATTCAAAGAACTTCTGCAAATATTAAGTTTCCTACCCTAACGTAGTGACGTTTCGGACTGAATGAATCTGTCACAAGTCTCAGGATCTTTATATAGAGTTCACATCAAAGGGCTGTGATGTCATACTGTGATGTCATACTATGCTTTAATTAATATATAGGTTTCACATCAAAGGACTGTGATGTCATACTGTGATGTCATACCATGCTTTAATTAATATATAGGTTTCACATCAAAGGACTGTGATGTCATACTGCTTTTATGCTTGTTTTATGTTTTAACCAAATTCCAACATTTTTATGCATTTTTCTGCGTTTCTTTATTATTTGATCTTCTTTGCAGATTCATCTTTTCAAATTTTAGCTACCGATGCATTTCAACTAAGCAGCTTTTGGCAAAATCCTTCATCAATCAGCGTTCACACCGCATTTTCACAGGAAATGCAATTTTTCTTGTTTATAATTTTAGTTTGATTTGCTTTTTGCTAAGATATTGATGATTTCATGTTAACTACAGTTTGCCAATTTGAATGTTCAGCTCAGGCTTTGGTCACTTTAGCTTTCATCTTTGAGATTGCAAATTTTAGCTTTTAGCTACAGTTAGCAAATAAGTGTTAAGCCAGGGTGTAAAAGATTTTAGCAACAGTTCAATTGTATTTTTTTCAGAGGTTTGTCTAACTTCAGCTTTGAGCTCTAGTGTTGGTATCTGCTCCCAAAGGCTTTTGGTCTGTTCAGAGTAAGGCCACGCTCCAGCTGATGTTCAACCAGCTTTTAATTATTTATTTTCTGTACAGGAAATCTTCTCCTATGTTAATGCACTATACAAACACAAGTGTTAGCTAAATTACATTTACAGCCAAAATGAAACTTTTAAATAAAACAGAATATGAAAACATACTATGTGCACATTCTGACCAAACATTCAGGTGTTATTGACCATATCATCTTTTGTTTCTCTTTAGTCTTGTTTTCTGACTAATGTCTGTGACTCCAGCAGCATTTAAGTCTTATTTGGTCATGCACGCTGTCTCCCCTCTGGGTGCAATACTCAAACTTACCACTAGATGTCACTGATACAAAAGAGTTTAAATGATTTTCTCAGTTTTGCATATTAAATACGAACAAATGAAACCTTTTGTCCTGTGACAGCTACGATCATTTTAATGTTTGTAATGGTTTTATTTTCATTCAGAACTGCGTCAGCCAGGAATCGAACCTGGGTCAACTGCTTGGAAGGCAGCTGTGCTAACCACTACACCACCAACGCAATGATAAGATGTCTTGCTCAAGGACGCAACATGTGGTTATGGTGGGAGATGAACCTACATCTTTTCAGTCAGGTTCTGCATTTTGTCAATCGCTCTTAGTCTGACCCCTTCTCTGGACTCGTGTTTGCCTTGGGGGAACCTAACGGAACCAAAAACCCAAGACTACGTAGCCCACAGGAACATGGGGTACTCAAACTCCCCCACCACGATAAGGTGGCGATTGATCGGAGGAGGTGTTTTTTTTCATTTTTATTTTTTTATATATTTTTATTTATTTATTTATTCATTTATTTATTTATTTAATAGTTCATTTTTAAAGTGGTGAACCGGAGTGCCCGGAGAAATGCCACTGCTGGTGGGGAGAAGTCAGAAAACAGCTGTTGGATCCAGAATCTGAACTCAAAAGGTCTGTTTTCGATGGTGTTTTCTCCCTGAATCAGTCGTCTTGAGGCATGTGCGAAGAACAAGTAAACAGCCGAATGAACCAGTTCTTTTTCTTGTTTTTCGGCTTTTTCTCCTTCAGCACATTCATTTTTGCCTCAAGGTGCAGAAGTTGGTCGTCCATGTTTCTAAGTTGGTCGTTTAGAACAATGGACTCCACATCAGACTTGCTTTGTGGATCTGTTTCCACAGCCTCAGAAGACTCGCTGATCAGAAAACCCTGGTCAGTGCTGAGTTCCAGCTGGTCCTCATGGGGAATCTCTGGAACCTCACTGACAGAGTCTTCTTCTGGACTTGTCTGAGACTGAGCGTACTGAGTGGATGGGACGCTGTCCCTCTGCTGCAGTTCTTTGGTTGCAGCTTCAAGCTCTTGTTTTAATTGATCAATCATAATTTGTGATTGATCCAGTTTGACTCTTTGGTCAAACTCTTTGTCTTTCAGATCATGAAGGTCACATTTAGCTTGTTCCAGCTCTGACTTTATCTGAAGGCTTGACTGTACGACGTCTTTAAGGTCAAAAACCTCTTTCATACAGTCTTCCTTTTCAACATGAACTCTGTGAAGCTCAGATTTTAGCTGTTCAATAGTGGCCAACGCTTCACTAAGCTGAAATTGAACGTTTTTCAGCTGTGATTCAGCTTCAGTGCTAGCCTCACGTTCTTTAGCTGTAAGTGCAGCCAAATCCTGGTTCAGGCTAACAATTAGCTTCTTCGCAGCCTCTGAGCACAAGTCGGAGTTACCTTGTCTCTCTCGAGATTCAGTCAGCTCGTTCTCAGCTTTCTCCAACTTCTCTTGAAGCTCAGCATTTTGCGCTTCAAGCTGGACAATGTAATCGTCCGCACCCCGTTTCAACATGAGAACTTCTTCAAGTTCCTTGTGGAGTTCATAGGCAAGTTGCTGGTTTTCAAACGATTTCTTGCCAGGAGCTCGTTGGTGTCTTAACTTTTCAATTTCGTCCTGAGCCTCATAGAGTTTGTCTTTCAGATCCATGTTTTCATGGAACACTGCTACTTTGTCAATGTGGGGAATATCCACAGGATCTTCTTCCTGTGCGTTGGCATATTCCCCAGGGTATCCACGATAAGGCTGGTAGTCATCGTAATAACCACCAAAATCCCTTCGTGGTTGACGTCTTTGGTTGGTCCAACCATTCGCAGCTGACCTACGGTTCTTGTGACCATGACGTTTAGGTCTAAAAGACTGGTCCCCAGTCTGGACACTCTCTCGGGCCACTTCAGCAGGCTGAGGGCTTCTCTGCTCTGCGCTGAATTCAGGACGTTTCCGGTCCTGTTTCCTTCTGCAGCGAGAGTTTGGCACTTCAACCGCTGGGGAAGTGTTTCCTTTAAGATCCATTTTCGACTTTTCAAACAAATTATTCAAAGAACTTCTGCAAATATTAAGTTTCCTACCCTAACGTAGTGACGTTTCGGACTGAATGAATCTGTCACAAGTCTCAGGATCTTTATATAGAGTTCACATCAAAGGGCTGTGATGTCATACTGTGATGTCATACTATGCTTTAATTAATATATAGGTTTCACATCAAAGGACTGTGATGTCATACTGTGATGTCATACCATGCTTTAATTAATATATAGGTTTCACATCAAAGGACTGTGATGTCATACTGCTTTTATGCTTGTTTTATGTTTTAACCAAATTCCAACATTTTTATGCATTTTTCTGCGTTTCTTTATTATTTGATCTTCTTTGCAGATTCATCTTTTCAAATTTTAGCTACCGATGCATTTCAAGTAAGCAGCTTTTGGCAAAATCCTTCATCAATCAGCGTTCACACCGCATTTTCACAGGAAATGCAATTTTTCTTGTTTATAATTTTAGTTTGATTTGCTTTTTGCTAAGATATTGATGACTTCATGTTAACTACAGTTTGCCAATTTGAATGTTCAGCTCAGGCTTTGGTCACTTTAGCTTTCATCTTTGAGATTGCAAATTTTAGCTTTTAGCTACAGTTAGCAAATAAGTGTTAAGCCAGGGTGTAAAAGATTTTAGCAACAGTTCAATTGTATTTTTTTCAGAGGTTTGTCTAACTTCAGCTTTGAGCTCTAGTGTTGGTATCTGCTCCCAAAGGCTTTTGGTCTGTTCAGAATAAGGCCACGCTCCAGCTGATGTTCAACCAGCTTTTAATTATTTATTTTCTGTACAGGAAATCTTCTCCTATGTTAATGCACAATACAAACACAAGTGTTAGCTAAATTACATTTACAGCCAAAATGAAACTTTTAAATAAAACAGAATATGAAAACATACTATGTGCACATTCTGACCAAACATTCAGGTGTTATTGACCATATCGTCCTTTGTTTCTCTTTAGTCTTGTTTTCTGACTAATGTCTGTGACTCCAGCAGCATTTAAGTCTTATTTGGTCATGCACGCTGTCTCCCCTCTGGGTGCAATACTCAAACTTACCACTAGATGTCACTGATACAAAAGAGTTTAAATGATTTTCTCAGTTTTGCATATTAAATACGAACAAATGAAACCTTTTGTCCTGTGACAGCTACGATCATTTTAATGTTTGTAATGGTTTTATTTTCATTCAGAACTGCGTCGGCCAGGAATCGAACCTGGGTCAACTGCTTGGAAGGCAGCTGTGCTAACCACTACACCACCAACGCAATGATAAGATGTCTTGCTCAAGGACGCAACATGTGGTTATGGTGGGAGATGAACCTACAACTTTTCAGTCAGGTTCTGCATTTTGTCAATCGCTCTTAGTCTGACCCCTTCTCTGGACTCGTGTTTGCCTTGGGGGACCCTAACGGAACCAAAACCCCAAGACTACGTAGCCCACAGGAACATGGGGTACTCAAACTCCCCCACCACGATAAGGTGGCGATTGATCGGAGGAGGTGTTTTTTAAATTTATTTTATTTATTTATTTATTTATTTATTTATTTATTTATTTATTTATTTATTTAATAGTTCATTTTTAAAGTGGTGAACCGGAGTGCCAGGAGAAATGCCACTGCTGGTGGGGAGAAGTCAGAAAACAGCTGTTGGATCCAGATTTTGAACTCAAAAGGTCTGTTTTCGATGGTGTTTTCTCCCTGAATCAGTCGTCTTGAGGCATGTGCGAAGAACAAGTAAACAGCCGAATGAACCAGTTCTTTTTCTTGTTTTTCGGCTTTTTCTCCTTCAGCATATAGAGTTCACATCAAAGGGCTGTGATGTCATACTGTGATGTCATACTATGCTTTAATTAAGGTAAAGTTAAAGGTGATTGAAACCCCATCACACTGTGTCCTGGTTGAAGTTCTGGTAATGGTTTTGCACCATATCTGCTGTTGTAGTTACACACATAGTTCTCTTTTGTCCTCACATCAGTTGACTTGACGAGTTGGAGGTCCAGCCACGCAGGCTGTAACTTTGTTTCCAACATCGGCATCGTGGTTCTGATCTGTCTCCCCAGCATCATTTGGGCTGGGCTCACGCCAGTTGCTTGGATGGGAGTTGTTCTGTACATCATGAGGGCTAAGAAAGGATCAGTCTGTCTCAAAATCCTTTTAGCCGTCTGGACAGCCCTCTCAGCCTCACCATTTGCTTGAGGGTAGGGAGGACTCGTGGTAATGTGCTTGATATCATAGTTCTTTGCAAACTGTTCAAAGATTCTCCCTGAGAATTGTGGACCATTATCGCTGACCAATTCATTTGGGCAGTCCCATCTTGCACAAATGTTTTTTAGGCTAGCCACCATGGTTTCACTTGACATGTCTTTGAGGTGGGCTAACTCTATATAACAAGAGAAGTGGTCTACTACGACTAAGTAGTTTTGTTTGTTCTGCTCACAATTGTCTGTGGCTATTCTCTCCCATGGTCGACTAGGCAGTGTGGTAGTAAGTGATGGTTCTCTTCTCTGAGTAGGTTTTAACTCTTGACAGTGTACATAAGCTGTAACCATTTGACTTATCTCTCTGCTTAGTCCTGGCCACACTACACTACACTTGGCTCTTTCTCTGCATTTCACTATGCCCTGATGTCCATCATGAATGCGTTGTAGAATCTCGGGCCTTAGCTGCTGTGGTATAACTATTCTGTCATTATACAGTACCAGACCATTTGACACAATAAGGGAATGTCTGTTGGTGTAATATGGTCTCACATTTCTCGAACCGTATACAGGTGGTCCCCGACTTACGAACGCCCTGACCTACGAGCGTCCGACTTTACGAGATTATCATAATTAATAAAAATATGAAAAAAAAAATTACAGCTGTGATTGTTTTAAATGGCTTTATAAATACGTAAAGTATCTTTTTTTTTATATATAATTTTGAGCATTATTTGAACAACTTCCCGCGGGAACCAGGAACCGTAAATGCCGCCTCCACCATTTTACATTTAGTTCCAGTCTCTAGTTCCAGTCTCGGCACTCGGCAGCCGGCTTTGGAGGACTGTTTCTCCCATAAGAGGATGCCTCATACGGATAAATTAGCTGGAAACACTCGCATAACTCTGTGAATGTCTCAGACCTGGAGCAGCAGCCGCGATCGCTCCGCCGATCGCTCCCACCGCACGAGACCAGTAGCTCATGGTATGAGCTAAGGCTAACATGCTAAAGCGGACCCCACCAGAGCTGCAGCTTCGACAGCCGGCTTTGTGCGATCAGAGGTTCCTGGAGCTCGGATCGATGTCGGCCTGGAAGCCGAAGATATCGGGGGACAACGAGCTAACTTGGAATAACAAAGACAACAGCATTTTTGGAGATGCAGATAAACCGGACTGCCCGGAGCTGCGGATTCGGGGGGGCTAAATGCTAACAGATGCAGCTGAAGGCGGTGCTGGCAGACGGAGGGCTTTCGGTAAGTTATTAAAACTTTTTCTGTATGAAGTTAGGATACTAACAGTCCTTTCTGTCTGGACTAGACAGTTGCACTGCACTTTGCCTGCACATAGAGCGCGCGGAGGGGGAGGGGGGGTACGTGTCTGTTACGTGACAAATGGAAAAGTACAGTGGCGGAAGGTTACATGAGTACTATTTTCTGTACCCCCACCCCTAAAAAACAAAGGCGGAGAAAAGCACTGTTGTACAGACAAAACTGTACAGGTATGTGTTTATAGATCAATGTGTGGTGTAATGTGCTAGCTAACTGCTTGTAAATAAAGTGTTGTGCATGTTTAAGGATCAGTATGTACGCTTGTTCAGTCTCATGTTGATAAACGGGTGTGCGCCGCAGCGCTAGCGTCTTTTTTCTGATTTGCGAGCGAATCTCCGGTTTTACGAGATAGCCACGTGCGGGCCGTTCCGAGGTACGAATTTTCGGTTTACGAGCAACTCATAAGTACGAAACTCGCTCGTAAGTCGGGGACTATCTACATGCATGTTTCGGCCAACCTGCCTGTACGTAGGTTTTTACTGTTTGAAGAGCCACATCCTGCAGTGTGTGTTGTCTGATTAGATCCAACTTGGTAGGAGAAATAGGCCAAGAGCTTTGTGTTACATCTTCGTATGCTTCAATTTCCTCCAGCAGTTCAGCAACGTCGTGAGATGTTGTCTGCTGTGGATGACGTGAAAGGGTATCTGCAACCATGAGTTATTTTCCTGGTACATAAACAGCTGTAGGGTTATAACGTATCATTCTCAACAAAAGTCTCTGGCATCTAAGTGACACTGAATCAAGATCATTGCTGTTTATTAGAGGTATCAGTGGCTTGTGGTCACTTTGTAAAGTGAAGAGTTCAGTCCATAAAGGTATTTGCTGAAATTTTCACATGCCCAGACTGTTGCGAGACACTCTTTTTTCTATTTGAGCATATCTTTGTTCTGCATCGGTGAGTGTTCTGGAACAGAAGTTCACTGGTTTCAATTGTCCATTATGATCTTGGAGTAGAACTCCCCCTAAACCATAACTACTAGCATCCACGCTGACAATAGTCGGTTTAGTTACATCATAGAATGTGAGTACAGGTGATTTTGTGACAAGTTCTTTCACTTTGCTGAATGCTTCTTCTTGAGCCGCGTCCCATACCCACATCACATCCCATTTAAGCAGATCATTGAGAGGTGTAGTGATCTCAGAAAGGTTTGGTAAGTATCTGCCCAAATAGTGAATCATTCCCAGAATTCTCCTCAAATCAGAAACATTCTTGGGTGCTTCAAGTTCTGTGATTGCGTTAACTTTGTGGGCAGCACGGTGGCACAACTGGTAGAGCTGCTGCCTCTCAGCGAGAAGGTTGCCGGTTCAAATCCCAGTCCGGGGCCTTTCTGGGTGGAGTTTGCATGTTCTCCCCGTGCATGCGTGGGTTTCCTCCGGGTACTCCGGTTTCCTCCCACAGACCAAAAAACATGCTTGTTAGGCTGATTGGTGACTCTAAATTGACCCTAGGTGTGAGTGTGAGAGTGGATGGTTGTTTGGTGTGAGTGAGACAGGTCCCTCTTGTAAATGAGTCCCCGTGACTCAACAAGGCTAGCCTGTATAAATAAAGGTTGAATGAATGAACTTTGGCTTTGTCTGGTCTTATGCCATGCTTATCAATACAATATCCAAGATAACTGAGTTGTTGCTGATGCAAAAGGCATTTTTCATAGTTTAGCTTTAGCCCTGCTTCCTTAAGAGCGTTCAGCGTCTTTTGTAGTCTCACCTCATGTTGCTCTGGGGTGTCTGCATATATCAGTATATCGTCCATATATACTGCTACACCTTCTTGTCCATCCAAGAGTTTTGTCATCTCGCGTTGGAAGATTTCTGGTGGGCTGGTGATACCAAACGGCAACCTGTTGAAGTAATATCTGCCAAATGGGGTTATAAAGGTTGTTAATTTGGCACTCTCTGGATCAAGTGGTATTTGCCAGAACCCACTTGCAGCATCTAACAGAGAAAATACTTTGGCCCCTACAAGTTTAGGCAAAATGTCATCAACAGTTGGTAGAACATATTTTTCTCTTTTGACTGCTTTTCAGCACTTTCAAGTCGACAGATTCTGACTTGTTCTTTGTTTTTCTTTGGCACGGGCACCATCGGAGCACACCACTCTGTTGGCTCTGTGATTGGTTGAATCACTCCACAGTTTATCATGCGATTCAGTTCCTTTTCCACTTTAGGCAACATGTGAAATGACACTCTCCTTGCAGTTGTCACACTGTAGGGAACTGCATCCTCTCTCAGAGTGATCTTTAAGGGTTTGATTTTCAACTTCCCTACATCATTAGGGCAGGAGTCACTGATTTGTGCTGAAGCTTTTATTTCTTCCATGCGGCTGAAGCTTTTATTTCTTCCATGCGTTTTATCAGGCCCATGGCATCTGCAACATTTCGACTTAAAAGGTGGCTGCATTATGGTCCTTTAATTACATTGACTTTAAACCTGAACCTTTTGTCCTTTCTTTTTGTGGTAGCAATAAAATAACCCAAACAGTTCAGTATTCCTCCAGGACTGTCTAACTTGTTTGGTGGTTTTCTTAGTTCTGTCTTATAAGCAAGCTTTTCAAATGTCTCTGTAGGTATAACACTTGTGTCAGCTCCTGAGTCAATTTTGAAGATGATCTGAGAACCTTGTATAAATAATTTTATAGTCCATGCTTCTGTAGAATCTTTCACGTCTGTGATTCCTCCTAAAAAGTAGTTCTCATTTCTTTCCTCTGTTCTGGGTGCAATAACTTCGCTGACCACACGGGAGCGACAAACGACTGCATAATGACCCAGCTTTTTACAGCTCCTGCACTCAGCATTTCTGGCTGGACAATTCTCGTTCTTTGGATGTACACGACCACATCTTGTGCATTTGTAACACTTATTAGCCTTTTGGTAGTGTTTCTGTCCTGTGTTCTATGTTTTGTTTGCATGACTTTTGCTGTGTCTCTGCTTGTCTCTGTACGGCTGGCGCTTGAAAGCCACTTCACTTAGGTTAGCACTAGCATTAGCTCCTTGCTCGCTCACGTGCTTTTTCACTTGCTCTGGCTGTCTCACGAGCTCCATTGCTTTATTGAGGGTTAAGTCAGGTATCATTTGTAGCTTCTCAGACATCTCTTCGTCTAATATTCCTATGACCAATCTGTCATGGATATTTCCTTCTTTAACACGGCCAAAATCACAAGGGTTCGCTAACTCATGGGGTGTTCTTATGTATTCCTCCGCCGTCTCACCCGACTTTTGAGTAGGCTGATGAAAACGAGCTCTTTCATGTATTGTGTTCACTTTGGGGACAAAATATTTGTCTAGTTTGTTTAAAACTATCTCATAGTCTTCTTCATCTTCCCTTTCTGCGAACGTGAACGTTTTAAACACTTGTTCCACTTCCTTCCCGAGTGAATACAGCAAAGTACAGACCTGGACCGCGCCGTCCTCTTTGTTGAGCTTTGTGGCTACACGGTAGCGCTGAAATCGCTGCCGCCATTCCTGCCACTGCTCCGGCCGTGAAAAGTCAAAAGCTTCTGGAGGTGGGAATTCACCATCTTCGAACGTCTTCTTCATGTCTTCTGACACCATGTAGTGTTATGCCGAGTCAAGGATGTCGCCGATATTGCTTTTACCTTCTTTATTGTCGAACATAACACCAAATTTATTACAGATCACAGGACTGTGTGCGTTCGCCTCCACGCTCTCGTCTCGAAGCCCCCGTCTCGTGGCTCTCGCGAGACATTCGTCATCACACTGGTTCTCATGTATCCTTCCACATAAAATAATGCCATTACATCATAGTACGTTGCATGAAAAGTGAGTGTGAAGAGCAGACAAGTGCAGAGAGCACAGCAAAAGATGTGGGACAACAACAGAGTAAAGCTGTCCATTACAATGGCATAGTGGCCGGCTGTAACTGACTTTAAGAAGCATATGAAAGGTAAAATACCTTTGTCTGTTTGTTTTATGCTGTTTCAGAATGATGCAGGGTGTAGATGAAAATCATGCTAAGTGCAACTAGCATTTTAGCATGCTAGTGCGATGTAGCAGCTCAGGTTATTGTATACTGAAATGTAAATCCAAACATTAGTGGCTGCTCTTAATGGCTCCATATGAGAAGCCAGTGTGTTTTACTAAGGATGGATTGAGAGCTGTTAATGGTTACAGTGGACCAGGAGCTAATCTTTGGACTTGCTGGACCAGTTAGATGTTCCCCATTCAGCCGTTGGATTCCCATGTGTGAGGTTGCTGCCAGGAAGAATCTCAGTGTTCATGTGACGTCACTGGCCTACTTACCTTACTCAGTGCCATATTAAAAGGATCTCCACATCTACATTTTCATTTTCCAATCTCAAACTTTAGAGGATTTGTGAGTACAAACTAAACCAATGCACATGCTTTTTATTTTAGTTACTCAGTGAGTGAACGAGCTGTTTTAGCTTCCACGCACCTAGCATCGATTCAGGCCTGCAACGGCTTATTTTGGGGTTGAGTTTTATGTTTGTAAAGCCTTACCTGAATTATTAAGAGGTAATCTGGACTGCAAATATTTGGGTTAAATTGACAGAACTTGGAATTTGCAAGATGGCTACCACGTGCGGACGTACAGAGGAACGCTCTGCTCCGCAGGAGTCATACTAATGATAAAAACTAAAAGCGGATCAAATTGAAAAACTCACTTCTTTCAGCGGGGTTGTCGCTTCTTTCGCTGGTCCTGGGGGCGGCCGAGGTCGGGAGAAGCCGAAGGAGGGACGGTGCTCCTGCTACCGGCGTTGGCCCTGTCGGGGGCTGGTGCCGGGAGGCTCGTTTTTTCCTTGACCGGAGTCGGGTCCGTAGTTGGAGGGCTGCCATCTGGAGGCGTTTGGAGTCGTGGTGGGATCGGACTCTTCGTGGTCAGTGGTGGATGGACGTTGGGTCTTCGCCTGTCGAGTGCAGGAGCTAACGTTAGCTAGCGAGCTAGCATCTGCGGCTGGGCTTTGGGCGTGGGGGCGTTTCTTGGCGGATGATGACGGATGACAACGCGGAAGGGCTGCTGACCCAGATTGTTGGAGTGACGTAACGGGCTGTTTTGACCAGCAGGAGCGCATACTTATTTGTGCTTGTATGTGGGTTTTCTCCGGGTTCTCCGGTTTCCTCCCACAGTCCCAAAAAAACATGCATGTTAGGTTGATTGTGTAATGGACCTACCCAGGGTCAAATTAAGGTTTTTGAACTGTCCAGTGATGACCTTTACTGACCACTCAGTAAAGCAAGACATTTACTACAAAATCATTCATTTAGCTATAATCTGATAAATATAGTCACCAAAAGAGACTATTTCTATCTTTGATTTTATTCTAATGTGATCAAAAGAATAACTTTTGTCATTTTCATGATGTGTGCTTTTAAGCTGTGTCATTCTGTAAGAGTTAAACTGTGTTCACTGCTGTGTTTAAAGGTGAAGCCTTCGGGTCACAGAGACCGGACGGTTTTGTTTAGAAACTCAGAGACAGTCTCATGAGCAGGGCTCCAGCGTTATCTGTCTTTTTTCCTAAACATTTCTCTCTGCTGCTGGCTTTAACCTTGGGTATGATAAGACAAATGAACTCCTCGACTGGTCCTTCCTTAAGTACTAGTGCTAAGCTTTTGCTGAGACTTCAGAGTCGGCAAGAGTCTGAGAGAGTTGCTGGGAACTTCAAGAGATGTGAACTTTCCCAAGAGCTGGACACGTGTGGTCAAGAGCTAACGACCGGCGTCTTCAGCTAAGGACTGATAACAGGCTGTTATGAGTCTACTTCGAACAAGCGTAAGATCAAGAACTTGTCTATTCCTTCCTGGAATAAGTTTATCTTGAAGTCAGAGGCCTGAAGCTGACATATTCTCTGATGACCAAGCAAAACCAGGAGACGTTGGAAAACGTAAACCAGAACCTTGCTTGAAGGTATCGTACTGGTTCCCACAAGAATCCGTGCATCTGAAAGGCTACAAGGTCGTCCCTCTTACCGGGCAGTCGTCAAAAGGTAAAGAGCTGTTTACAAAACGTACTTGGATTTTAGCAGAAGTCGGATGAGAAGTGTCACTCTGGTATCATGCTCAGGATAATTTCTTCTTAAATCTTTCCTCCTATCTCTTTTCCCTCTCAATCTAAGCTGGAAACTATATTTTTTAAGTTAAAGAGCCCACAGACTAAATATGCTTAACATCTAATATTTATGTCTGTTGTGTTAAATTTAAGTGTGCTGACGTATTTGAATTGAAAGAAAGTGAAATCATGTCAATCAAGTGTAATGGTGTTAATTTAGTTGATTTATTTTAAATAAATGGTAGTGTCGCCTGGCATACCAAACTAAGTTAATGTCCATTGTCACTTAATGGCTCTGTTTATTTATCCATCATAAAGATCACAGAAATATTGGGTAAACTGAAAAAGAACAGAATCCGTGAACATTTACTATTCAATCTGAATAAGTAGATTAATTAAGGATAAAGAGGTCAGTATTAATATTGACCTCCTCATAATTCTTACATCTGGTGGCCTTCGTACGTGGTTCTGAAAGTTTATTGATTTCTGTGGTTTCTCATGAACTGTAACGTCATGTTTGCATAAGTGGATCCAAGTTTTAAACTCTGAGGATAATGATTTTGGCTGGAAGTGTTCAAAGCAGGCAGATTCTGCATGTTTTTATCATTTGAAGCTGTGAGATTATTATTGTTTCAACTCTGTTAGACGCTGTTGGAAGCATTCAGGTGAAGTTTTGTCAGCCGTGGTCTGTGGTGGTTCTGGTCCTGGTTCGGTCCAGTTCACGCAGACTCCTGTACAAAGCTTTGTTTGACCGCCGAGTCAAAAGCCTGAAAGCTAATTTAACATCTACAAGATTGCTGTTGTGGTATTTTACATTTTAGAGCAGGTCAGAGAAGCATATTACTGTAGAACGTAGTCGGATAGTGGTTCTGTTCAGACCCGAGTTTCTGATCCACGACGAAGTGGACCAGAACCGACGTTGACGCGCTCCGAGAGAGTCCGTGTTTGTTCAACAGCTGCAGTGCTGTGTTACTGAGCGTAACTAAGTTGGCCTGTCTAGGTGTGTTCGCCGCATGTTTCAGAATTTTGGAAAGTTAATTTGTAGCGTCTGAGTTGTTTTAAGAGTCTATAAAGTTGTGGTCTGTTGTGCGAGCTAACGTTAGAGCTACGTGTCCAAGTACACGTTTGTTTATGAGCTGTGATTGGATGAAACGAGAGCTGGGAGCTGTCAATCACTCGTAGCGAACGCTGATTCGCTGTAGTGGGAACGCACGCCGTTGCGACCAACCCACTTTGTCGTCATTTCCGGTACTTCATTGGTCGAAGGTTAGAAAACTACATTTACCATGGTTGCTTGGGAAAAGGACTACAAGCACTGTGATTGATTGGTTGACGTCACGTATCTGTGTAGCGAGCTCCGCCTCGCTCAGCACAGCAGAGCTGGTGACGCGCTGCGTCGACCCGCCTATTTGTGTCGTCATTTCCTGGTGCACTTTGAGTGACGAACAGTCACGTTCACAAAAAACATCATAAAAAGTCAGCATTTTATGGTGAGTTACCAGCTTTTAATTTTGTTCTGTACACAAACAATAGCTCCTGTTTATTTTAAATAAAATATTTAGAATAACAGAGGTACGGACAAACATTTTTGCTTATTTTAAATACAAAGAATTTAAAATAACAAACAAAAGTACAGTTTTCACTCCAGATAACTAAAAAATTTTTCCTTTCTCTTCCTTTCTCTGACACATCATCTTCCACAGTTGTCCTGTGCACATTTAAACTTTCCTGTTTATTTCAAATAGTGAAAAGTTTAGAATAACGAATACAGAACATCTTTTATTTTGATTTTCACTGAAAATCCAGATAAAAGATGGCAGGCACAGAGGGTGAGACCCCTGACACCTCTGATACAGGGCAGCCTGTGCCACCTCAAGGCCACGACCCGACCAAAGCAGATTGGATCGAATGTGCCTTATTTTCACTCACAGGGCCCATCACAAACTACCATGAAGAGACACAGTTGATGGAGGAAGCAGATGTGGACAGTGCATTAAAAACTGTAACAGCTGGAACCACAACGGCTGAAAAGAAAGCAGACAGAGATAAACGTTTGGCTAAATTAAGCCTTCTGTTAAAGGCCAAGCTAGACTTTGAAACTGCTGTACGCCGGGCTGTCTCTACATCATGTTTAACAGCACAAATGGAGGTTGCCGCTTTACAGCAGGAGGTAAAGAGTTTAACACAGTCGAGTATTGGCAGCGCTGAACAAACGCGTAGTCTCTACGAAGAATGCAAAGTGTTAAAAAGGGATTTTGACCAATCACAAGTTGATTTGGAAAAATGTGTGGTGGAGAAGGATAAGTATTACCATCAATACAAGTCGATTCAGGCGGATTGTGGGGAGGCACGAGACGCGCTGGAAAAATGCACGGACACCCTGGAATCATTATCACTACGGTACACAAGGCTGCAAGAAGATTATAGAAAATCACAAGAACAGCACATGATGTTACAACGTGAAAATGATGGGTTAAAAGTCCAACTGAATAGTTGTAAAATAGAGCGTGCATCAGCAATGAACAAACTCTTTGAAGAAGAGAGAAAATGTTTGGGTCTCATGAGTAAACACCTTGAGAACTCACCGCCTCCGCTGCCTCCTCCCATACCTGATGACCTACTCCCTCCTCCACCGCCCCCGCCCATGCCAGATGCACTACTCCCTCCAACACCACCGCGCCGTCCCTTAGGGCCTCTAAAACCGACAATCCCACCGGATGCACCGGTGGGTGGATCT
The DNA here is from genome assembly GCA_038048925.1 of Garcialebias charrua. Taxonomy (NCBI): domain Eukaryota; kingdom Metazoa; phylum Chordata; class Actinopteri; order Cyprinodontiformes; family Rivulidae; genus Garcialebias; species Garcialebias charrua. The sequence goes on from JBBPBX010066820.1 coordinate 15,409, forward strand.
GATAATAACCCACAAATACCTCTATCAATGGCTGAACTACGGAATATGGCGAAAAGCATTCAAACCTTCGCCCCTGGCCCAATGGGCTCACACGAAACCAAGATCTATCTCGAGGACCTTGATTTCCAGCTTCAACGTTTCCCAGAAGCTACAGATGATGATAGAATCTGTCTGTTAAGGTTAACATCGGACAGGACGGTGCATGCTTTTATGAAGCGTCAACGAGAAGCAGTGATGAAAGACTACAGTCTTCTCTGTGCTGCGCTGATAAGGGAGTTTTCTCCTTGCACGGGGCCCGATGGCATCATAACAGCAGCTAACATCAAGCAAGGTAGGAATGAACACCCAAGGTCATATTATGACCGAATATTCCGTGCCTATTTCGGGGACAGATGCGAACCTGAAATGGAGGAGGAGGTAGGGTTTAAGTATATTTTCAGCCAAAATC
>JBBPBX010066821.1:0-19567 GCA_038048925.1 Garcialebias charrua
ATATTTATAGGAATCAACAAACTCAATAGAGACACCATTTGAAGATAAAATCAGAGGAGGATCTGCTGGAACCGCCTTCCTATTTGAAAAAAACATCCCTTTTGTTTTATCAGCATTTAGGACAAGTTTGAGACGGAACAAATCTGACTGGATGATGTCAAAAGCAGATTGCAGTAACTGGAAAGCCTTAGCTACTGTTTTAGCTCGGCAGTAAACAACTGTATCATCAGCATAGAAATGTAAGGATGCATCAGGGATGCAGTGACCTACATTAGCTATGTAGATTGTAAAGAGAGTGGGTCCTAAAACTGAGCCTTGTGGTACACCATTTTTAACTGTTAAATAGCTGGAAGAAGTACCGTTATGTTGAACACATTGCCTCCGATTGGAAAGATAGTTAGAAAACCAACCGATGGTGTGATCAGAGAAACCGATTTCTGAGAGCTTATGACACAGGATGTTATGATCCACAGTGTCAAAAGCTTTAGACAGGTCTAAGAAAAGTGCAGCACAATAGTCCTTAGCATCCAATGCTTCAACAACATCATTCAGAACCTTCAGAGAAGCAGTTGTTGTGCTATGTTTTTTCCTGAAACCAGATTGATGAAGAGGTAAGATGTTAAATGAGTCCAGATAATTTTTGATCTGAGAGTTTATCAGTTTTTCTAGAACCTTGGCTAAGATGCAGAGTTTAGAGATCGGTCGATAATTGTTCAGTGAGGTGGGGTCACCTCCCTTCAGCAAAGGAAGAACAAATGCTGTTTTCCAAGCATCCGGAATGGTGTTTTGGCTTATGGACAGATTAAAGATGTGGGTCACAGGGACTGTGATGATATGAGCAGCCAGCCTTAAGAAGTAAGGTGGAAGTTCATCTGGACCTGCAGATTTTTTTGGATCAAGATCATTTAACAGTTTATTTACCTCACTGACTGAGAACGGAGAAAAAGAGAAGGTGTGATTAACAGATGGTTGACTTGTAGGAGGGATTTGATTTGTAGAAGTTTGATTATTAGATAAAGTGGCTGATTTTCCGTTTGTAACTGTGTCAAATAATGAACTAGAAGCAACAAAATGTTTATTGAAACAGTTCAGGATCTCGTGCTTATTTGACACAGGAACAGAGTCAACAAGAAATTGTGATGGGAGGTCAGATGATTGGGGGGTGCCTGAGAGAGATTTAATGGTTTTCCAGAATTTTTTTGGATCATTTAGATTTTTGGAGGTCTGAGATAAGAAGTAGTTACGTTTTGCGGCTTTGATGGCAGTTGTGCATTTATTCCTTAGCTGCCGAAATTTCAACCAATCAGTGTCTGAGTGTGATTTTCTTGCTGCGGCCCAAAGATGATCTCTCCAGTGTAGGAGATCAGCTAGTTCAGGAGTAAACCAGGGGCTGTCACGGCCCTTTATCCTGAACTGCCGGAAAGGTGCGTGTTTGTTTACAAAGAGAATGAAACTATTATGAAAATAGTTCCAAGCGGTGTTCACGTCATTGAATTGTAGGATATGTTGCCAATCAAAGTGGGATAGATCCCAAAGGAATGACTGTTCACAGAAACGTTTCAAATCCCTTTTTTGAATTATTCTGGGCTTAGCAGGTGGAAGTTTAGTAGATCTAAGAGCTGCTATTACGGAATGATCACTCAAAACGTTAGCAAATACACCTATACCAGGAAATTTGTGAGGAGCATTTGTGAAAAACAGATCTAAGGTAGAAGATTTTTCAGGACATTTTATGTTTGGTCTGGTGGGAGAATCGATAAGTTGTGTTAGATTGAGAGATAGGCAACCTTGAATTTATCACAGAGGAAATCTCCAGCCATAACAATCTAATTGTGTTTTAAATTTCCTATGAATTCAGTCAGGGAAGACAGAGCTTCAAGTGTTGCGGAGGGGGGACGATAACATCCAACAACAGTTAAGGGCTGACCTCCTTTCAAAGTGATGTTCACAGCTAAAGCCTCAAACTGGTTTGCGATTGTTTTTTTAGATGCAATCCTGGCAGCCAAAGAATCTCTGATGTAAATAGCGACTCCACCTCCCCTTGTATTACGATCACAACGATAGATCTTAAATTCATTGATTGCCAGGTCATTTTTCAAAACAGATTTTTTAAGCCAAGTTTCAGAGATAACGATCACATCTGCCCCAGAAGAAGTGATTAGGATTTTCAATTCATCAAGTTTTTTTAGAAGGCTACGAGCGTTTACATGCAGAAAACGGAGACCTGAAATATTTTTAAACTCATTAGGTGTACAGTAGTTAGTGATTGGCCCTGGGTTTGGCTGAATCCCTGAGATCAATAACAACATTAATATCAGACATTTACTGTCGTGTTATTAAATTATACACGTGAGTTCGGCTGCTAGCTTAACGTGGCTTTATTCTTCAACACCATGAAACGAAACTTAACACGTTCATGTCCCTGACTGATGACGTCACACTCGTGCGTCCCTGTATTAAATATACAGTTACACCACATCTCCCCTTTCTAGAATCAATGGGTAGACTGCCATTGATCCTGCAGAACCTTAAGGGATTATTCTGCCCCTGTGGCTGGAAGGTCTGCTCCTATCTTTACCTCAAACCATGCTCACACACACAACAGACACACATCAACTACTCTTAGCTTAGAACACTAAATTTTCAACAGAATGTCAGAAAATAAAGTCTGTGCTGTCTGTACTAACTCTAAACTCTGAGGCATGCACATTTACATTTAAACAGTGCAACAAAACAATGAACACAGCATATTCATTTAAAGTAATAAACTCTTTTTTTTTTACTTTGAGTCCTGCACACTCTGCAAAATTTACAAGTCTAATCTGGTTGGTTTTACCACCGCTCTCCCAGACCTGGTTCTGAAAGGAGTGGATGGTGTTTCTGGAACCTTCAGATGTGGTGATGCTGCAGCAGGTTGTTTTGGACTCCCCGGATCATGTTCAGCTGCACCGCAGGTGCTCTGCTCCGGCAAAGGCTGCATGGCCACAAGATGACGCCGGTTTCTCCTTATAATCCCGTGGGATCCCTCCACCAGATATGAGCGGGGTGTAGTGTGGCTTCCAATGACAGTACCAGCTGTCTTTTGGTCTGTAACCCACACATTCTGTCCAGCTGCCAGTCTGTTAAGATCCTGTGCCCGGTGTCGCTGATCATAACGTCGAGCATCTTTTCTCCTTCTCTCCTCTTCCTTCTGTGAAACAGCATGTCCATCAGGAAGAGCAGGATTTAACAATGAGAATGGTGTTGTCATCAGGGGCTCCCTGTGGTTCTGTCTCTCCTGGCAGCATGCCCTGCAGTTAAGAACCCGGTCGTTCAGCTGCTGGCTGAGGCCTGGCCACCACACGGACTGCCGTGCCCGCTCCCGGCACTTGACCACACCTTGATGTCCTTCGTGCAGTTTTGCAAGAACATCATTTCTCATTGTAGAGGGAATAATGAGTCTCTGTCCCTTTAGCAGTAGGCCATCTTGAACTGTAATGAAGGATCTTTCAGCCCAGTATGACTTTAGTGCTGGTTCTTTATTGATGCTTGTGGGCCAGCCTTCTTCGCACAGCTGCATCACGCGCGCACACACACTGTCTCTCTGCAGCTGCTCCTTCAGTTCTTCCAAATAGGCAGTACTCGCAGGTAGATTGCTCATTACCATATCTATGTAGATGTTTGTGTCCTCAAACAGCTCTTTTTCTGTGAGTGTTTCACCTCTTTCAACCGATGCTCGTGTCAGCGTATCTGTTGTCCACAGACATTTCCCTGCCACATGTGTTATCGGTTCATCTGTGGGTGTTTCATCTCTTTCAACCGGTGCTTGTGACAGCGTATCTGCTGTCCACAGACATTTACCTGCCACATGTGTTATCGGTTCCACCCCTGGTTTTAGCTCTATGGCACATGGCTGGTGCACCTCTCCAAGTCCACTGCATAGTTCTGGGTAGGCCTGTTCTAGTGACTCTATGTCAACACTGTCTAGGCGTGCAACTAGCCCCAGCCTACAGCTCACGGATCTTCCCAACAATGCAGTGTGCAGGTGGCGAACAATGTACACCTCCTCCATCTCTTCTTTCCCACCTCTCTGTAGCAGCAGCCTGGCAACGCCCACAACATCAAGTGGACTCCTACCTGGCCCCAAAAGTGGTTTAGCAGCTTTTTGGAGCATGGGTGGACTGTCTTTAAATATGTTCTGAAACACGACGTGCGGCAGAACAGTGACATCGGCACCTGTGTCGATTTTAAATGTCACACTTTCGTCGAGAATGTTAATTTTCACCAACCAAGGATCACCATCTGTTGTGATGCTGCCAAGGAAAATGGCGTCTTCATCCTCTTCTTCCACCTCATGTACTGACTTGGGTGTCCTGCACACACGGCTATAATGCCCTTTTCTGCCACACATGTGACATTTGCTTTCATTTGCAGGACAGTCACGTTTAGGATGTGATGGAGATTTGCCACATTTCAAACACTGTGACTGTGAAGCTTTTCCCTTGTTGTTTTGCTCTTTGACATGCTGAGGTGGTTTATTTTTAGCAAACTTGCCATTTTTATACTCTCTGACTCTGTCCACAAACTTATCATCACTAGCTTGTGCTTTGGAGTGTCCTTGCAGCGAAGCTTGCTGTTTTTTCACTTCCTCGCTTTGACGTGCCATCCTCACTGCTTTATCTAACGTAAGTTCTGCGTCCAGCTGCATGCGTTCAGAGAGCCCTTTGTCCAATAGTCCAACAACAAGTCTGTCTCTGATTAGCTCATCGTGTAACACCCCATAGTTACAGTGTTCAGCTAACGCAAATAGCACAGTCACAAACGAATCCACCGACTCCCCCTCTTTTTGTCTCCGCATGTTGAACTTAGCACGCTCATATATTACGTTTTTCTTTACAATGAAGAATCTTTGCAAGCTGTCACGTACCCCCTTGTAGGTGTTTCTATCTGCAGCCGTCAGTGTTAGCCCACGCAAGATGTCGTCCGCCTCGTCACCCATGCAGTAGATCAGCGTGTTTATCTGATTCTCTTCTGAGCTTGCATTTAGGTTACTTGCCAGGCGAAATCTTTCAAATCTTCTGATCCATTTGTCCCACTCTTGCGGTTTTGCAAAGTCGAAGGACTCCGGCGGCTGGATGTTGAACGTAGCACATGGTCCTGGGCCCGCTGCACCTCTTTGCAGCGCCGCTGCTGTCGGCTGCCCCGTCCCGCTGCTCGTGTTTTCTCCGTCGCTCATTTCGTCCTCTTTTTTGTCTTGCAGGCGTACAAACTGACAGGCTTCACTCCACGTAGCTACAGGACTTCTGACACCATGTCGTGTTATTAAATTATACACGTGAGTTCGGCTGCTAGCTTAACGTGGCTTTATTCTTCAACACCATGAAACGAAACTTAACACGTTCATGTCCCTGACTGATGACGTCACACTCGTGCGTCCCTGTATTAAATATACAGTTACACCACATTTACCTGACTTCTTTGTCAGTGATGTGTAATTACAGGAGTTAACAGTGTGACATTTTTCCCCCATAATTGAACCATGTGAAACGTTGATGAAGACACGATCATTCAGAGCCCAAAAACAATGAAAGTCGCTGTGATGGGCAGATCCAGATGAGTTGATTCAGTGATTCCAGGTAGTCTGAGAACTGAAAATAAGGACAGTAATATGAATGATGCAGAAAAGTTTCAGAGCATGAGGCATCACAAATTAAATGGGCAAACAAATCCGTTGTGAAGGACCAACTGTAGCTTGTATTGTCCCAACTGTAGTTTGTATTGGGCTGAGGAGGGCACCAGCCCCCCTGTGAAGATGAATTGAAGCGGCCATGGTCCGCTGGACCCAGAATCAACAGGTAGAAACAGATAATTTGCAACAAATAGATTGCGCTGCCAGGAAGACTTGAAATTGAAGACATGATCCCAGCCTGTTTCAGGTCAGCAGGGAGCAATCAGATCAGCTGCACTTCAAAGCAGCCGCGTGTCCCTCTGATCCAGCTGCTGTTCTGTGCTCCTGCGCTCGGTGACGTCACAGCTGCTGCTCGGTGATTCTGTGCTCCGCACCACTTGAGGCCAACCCCGTTTGAAACAACAAGGCTGAGATTCCGTTCAGTTGCTGCTCCAATCAGATCAGCTGCACTTCAAAAGCAGCCGCGCGTCCCTCCAGCTGAGCACTGCGCGACACTGGTCTGATCCAGCTGGATTAAAGACGGTGTCCCCACAGCCAGTTCGATTTGGTTCTGGTCCAGTCAGAAACACCTCCCCCGATGCTCACGAACCAGGTACGTTATCTTCCCCCCACGCCACGAGGTCAACAAAGGACAGCAGAAAAAATCAGCATACTGTAGTCTGAAAACCTCCCTGCAATCTTGCAATATAAAGTGTACCGGTAGTTACAAATGAAGCAAACGCACCATTCTTTTTGTTTTTTACTTCGCAGTACAGAAATCACTGAGCCCGGAGGTTTTTTTTCTTTACAGTTGTTTTAAAACAAGAAATAAAAAGACAAGGCTCCATCAGTTCAATACTGCTCCAGTACACATTTGGTCCTTTTCTTTTTAAACAATTACAGCCAACCATATCTGCTGGCAATGCTTAGATTACATCATTTTAGCAAAATACACAAACTAATGCATTGCTCACTTTATTGAGAACAGGTTCAGATGGTTCATTAAATACAGATGTCACTATGGCTTGGCTTACAGTCACCGTCCTGGCAGCGTGACGTTAAATTAGACCACACATTAAACCACTTCATTTCACGTTATCCACTGTATTTGCTGCCAGGAACAAGTTCGCTGCTCACATTATTCAAAAAGAAAACATTGGACAAAGCCAAGCCACAACACTCAACCTGACACGAGAAACAAACCTTCCTGCAGAACCCAAGTGACGTCTGTTTTACTCTTGCACAACATTGACCCCCCCAAAAAATACCCCGCCCCCTTAACTGTGATTTTACTGAGAATGCTTCATCTCTGGATTTGGCATCTTTGGACTATGCATCATCTTAATACAATGACTCGCGAGGATATAACTTTCTAATACACTGTTTAGTGCAATATTCAATGTGAAAAGAAAAGAAAAGCATCATCATCATCCATCCCAAACCCTAACCAACAGCAGCTGTCTACAGTATTTCAACGGGCAGACCCACACTTGGAGCAGGTCAACCAACAGCTGGGAAGATTTGTCATTCATTTCCATGGTCTTTAATGACTAGGAGTATGCAGCTGTGTCTAATCTGTGTCCCCGAAGATGTCCTGCTTTCTGCGCTCCATCTCAGCGAAGTCGAACTCTGAGCCCGTCATCCTGCAGTAGATGTCCTTGATGTCATCACTCTCAAAGTGAGTCGTGGCATCGTACGAGCGGGAAATGAAAACCTGGCTTTCAGTGCCAGAGTCGATGGGTTTGTACAGGTCGCTGATGCTGACAAACTTCTGCTCAACGGGCTCCAGTAGGTCCAGGGCTGGCTTGATCTCTTTCTCGGGGTCATTCGTCTCCACTGTGGTGCTGACGATTGCAACGTATTTACCCTTTGCTGCCACGTTGTGAGCAGAGGAGATCATGCAAACGTAGATGTCATGCTTCCTGTTGACCTGGTTCTGAGGGATGATGATTTGGCAGGAGTTGACGTCCCCAGTGTTGGCAACAGGATGATTCATGATGCAGATGGCTCTGATCACCTGGCCCACTTTTTCAGCACGTTCCATAAAATAACTTGGGTCACAGATCAGCTGTTTGCACCTCGCAGTCTCTCCCTCAGACTTTACTCCCACCACCTTCCCATTCTCCATCACAATCTCATCTATGGGCTTGTTTAACATGTACGTCCCACCAAAGATAGCACTCAGTCTGGCAAAGCCTTGTGGCAGTTCTCCCAGTCCATACAGAGGATAGAGATAAGGACTTTTGCCATATCTGGCTAGAGACTCACTGTAAAGCTTTATCTTATTTATTGCATGGATGCAGGGTTGATCCAGGTAATCATCTGTGCGGTAGAGTGCCAGAGAATGGCCGGTAAAGTCTATGACTTCCTGTCCCAGGCTGAACTTCTGGTAAATGTCCCTCATTTTTGTAGTTTTAGGATCAACACCTTCCATGGTCTTTGGGTTGTTCTCATCAAAGTTGGCAATATAGCACAAAAACTTTCTGAAGCGTCGTTTCTCAAACAGCCCCATAAGGCTAGAAGCCAGAGCCTCAGTCTCAGTGGAGGGGACTTTATAGATTTTGCCCCCCTTGTACACAAAACTGCCTTCAACCACTTTGAAATCCAAGTAGCGAGTGACCTGTGTGATCAGCAGCATGCGAACCAGCTGACCATTTGCCATGAGGAACTTTGGGATGAGGTCCACATTCCAATCTCTGCCTTTTCCCATGGATTCTGGAGGATTACCAGGAATATTGAAGCGCTTGTAGAGATCTTCAAGAGGCGTGATGGAAGCACTTTCACCACCATAGTATGAGTTGCGGTCCATGTGCAGAACCTTGAGACCCTTCACAGACATGATGCCTGATAAGATGCATTCCGTCAGCCCGGTGCCCAGCACGATAACGTCGTACTGTATTCCTCATTCATTTTTCAATCTTTCAGTCTTCTGAACCTGGATATCCGGAGAGGAAAATGAAGGTTCGAGGAGCTGGAAATGTCAGGGTGTTCAGCTTGAGACGCCGCGGGGAGGGCTGAAGACCCGCTAGTGTAAACACCGGTGTGACCGGTGTTGCCAGATAGAGTCCCACCCGCCCAAAGCACTCTCTACCCACAAAAGTCAGAAGGAAAATCGCGGTGAATCGCCCAATCTGGCATCACCGGTGTTACCGGTGTTGCCAGATAGAGTCCCCCGCCCAAAGCACTCTCTACCCACAAAAGCCAGAAGGAAAATCGTGGTGAATCGCCCAATCTGGCAACACTGGTGACGGTGATTTTTGTGCTCATTTCTTCTTCTTTCAGCCTTGCTTTCTTCTGCTAATTTACCTTTATTCTACCTTTTCAGCAACATTTTTTTTAGTAAATTTTTTTCTGGTTTAAGGTAAATTAAATTTTTTGTGGTACTTTCTGACACTTTCAGTGCACTCCTGCACCATTCTAATGTTCGGTGGTTATCCCGGGGACAGGTGCTGAATCATGTTTTTGCCATGCGTGTGGAATTAGGCCTATATTTGCAAGAGCAGCAACATTCTTCTTCCGGCTCTCGACAAAGCAAGTCGCATATCTTTTTGCTCCTTCCTTCCCTAAGTTTTTCCTCCTCCCTGCTTGCTTTTTTTGTCTCGTCTGACTCTTCAGTGCTCACTCGAACCAATTTGCGATGGATTTAATAAATTGGGCTGTTTCTTCAATAGATAAGATTTTTTCCACGAAGCGGACCGTGCCAGGAGAAGCGGTCTGCCCCTCTGACACACACGCGGTTGGATACATGATGGACTCATGGGGACAGTGGCAGCCTATGTGTATGACCGTGTTGACTGTCGAAGACGTGGAAGATTTGTGGATTATTGGCCTATTGGTAGCAGCTGCTCTGTTTTTTGGCGTCGGCGGAGCTGTCTGTTACCTGAAGCTGAGGAGAGCTTCGGCGGCTATCAGCGCGCTGGCGAAACTCCCTGATCAGCAAGATTCTCTGATCCGAGCCGTGAGCTCCTCATCCCAGCTGTTGTATGAGCTCAATCGCACGTTGGGAGCGGCGGACTGCCGCGGACCTGCTGGGCGCTTTGGAACTCGTTTGCAGCCGCCCGGGCTCCATCAGGGCACGGATGGGGGTTCATAGAATCGGAACCTCATATGATTTGGAATTTTGGCCCTGAAACAGCGTCTGGACTTGGAAGGCTGCAGTGAAAAAGAACATTGTGGTCTGAATTGGAACAAACAAAGAGACTATCTAATCTGGTTTCTGCACATGTCCTTGAAAAGAGGCCTGTTTGGAAACTTTTCTCCTGGAGCGTAGAGCTGGAGTGTCACTGCTGACCTCACCCGCCCTCCCCCCCCAGAGATCTCTGTGTGTGCCTCGGATAACGCCCAGCTGCACAACTGCTGAACTGTGTTCTCTGAAGTTACTCGCAGACTCTATATCTCCTTGCATGTCGTCAAAACTGCAACAATGTCTCGTGTGGTTGTGCTTCTGCTGATAGAGTTTTTGGGACTTTATCATGGAGTGTCTTCAGGCAATCTTTGATAAATTCTTTTTTTGAATATCACAAATGATACCTATTGTGTTTTTCCTTTTTCCATATCTGTTTTGCTCTCATTCAGGATGGATGAGAGATGGCCGCGCTGACGAACATACATATGTTTTGAATATATATGTTTTGAATTGCTGCAGCTTAACATTCTCTACCCCTCCTCTGGATGACTGTGTTTACATGATCACGTTGTATTGGTTTACTGGTGCAATGTTAATAAAAAATCTCTTATCTCTTATCTCTTATCTCTCTCTTATTGTCATGCAGATTGCTTCAAAAATCCTGATTTCATTGTGATTTTAGCTTACATGGCTGATATATTTGCAGCTCTCAATCATGTCAATCAGCAGATGCAGGGTGGTGGTGTCAACATCATGCAAGCAGAAGAAAGCCTGAAGGCTTAAAAAAAAAAACTACCGTTATGGAAACGACGAACCGAGCAAGGTGATGTTGTAGAATTTGGGGAAAAAATCATATTTTATAATATAAAATATGATTTTTTTTTTCGAACCCTCTTTTTTAATATATAAAATTTATATATTAAAAAGAGGGGTTCGGTGAGTGGGCATATGAAACTGGAGGTAGCTCAAAAAAGGTTAAGAACCACTGTTCTAACACTCAAGACGTCTGGGGACAGAGGACGAAAACAAAACCAGAGAATTATCGTCCTATAAGTATTTTGCCAATCATTTCGAAAATTGCAGAGAAATGGGTTGCTCTGCAGTTAACAGAGCATTTAAATAAAAGCCCAACTTCTCTCCATCCCATGCAATTCGGGTTTAGGAAGTCACTCTACAGAGACAGCCACCTGTTACCTTCTGGAAAATCTAAAACAGCTTCTAGATCAGGGCGGCTTTGTGGGTGCTGTGTTCCTTGACCTGAAACGTGCTTTTGACCCAGCAAGGCCGAGCTCAATTCGTGGCACCGGCTCTCCTTTTGACGCGATCAACCACAACATTCTTCTTGCTAAACTAACTCATTTTAATTTCTCTAATAGTGCCCTCTGCTGGATGAAATCATATCTGTCTGATAGAAAACAAGCAGTACAAATAGAAAACTCACAATCTACCTTTCTTACCTGCTCAGCTGGAGTCCCACAGGGCTCAATACTGGGACCAATCTTATTTAGCCTATATGTTAATGATTTGCCAAATGTTTGCAAAACTGTAAAAATGCAATTATATGCAGATGATACTGTATTGTATGTTCATGGAAAAACAAAAAATGAAGCTGCTGCTGTGCTTTCTAGTGCCATGATCCCGGTGTCTCACTGGCTCCAGGACTCTTGTCTACATCTCAACACTAAAAAAACAGTCTGTATGTTTTTCTCTCGGCTGCCACCAGATGATGGGCATCCATCTGTGTTGGTCAATGGCGAGACATTAGATGTGGTTGAACAATTTAAATACCTCGGAGTCATTTTTGATTCCAATCTAAATTTCAAGCAACATGTAAAGAGAATTTCACATATAATTAAACTTAATCTGGCAAACTTCAAACATATAAGACCTTCTCTGACAACAGAATCAGCAAAGGCTTACATGCATGCCATGATCTTCAGCCATATAGCCTATTGTTATACCACATGGTCTCACACTTCAGAGATCGTCATGAAGCCCCTAAAGACTCTTTTTAAGAAAACACTGAAATTTTTTGACAAAAAGCCAATACAGTATCATTACTGCAACATCATAAATAAGTACAAAATTTTGGATTTTAATAGCTATCAGATTTTTATGGACGTTTGCCTGATTTTTAAAGTTTTAAATGGACTTGCTCCTCCTCCTTTAATATATTTTATAAGTAAAAAAACAAGTACAGTAAACACAAGAGCACTGACCAGAGGAGATTGTGATGTGCAGCGGCGCAGGACTAAATTTGGCCAAATGGTGGTGTCCATCAGAGGCACGCAGTCATGGAACACACTGCCAGTTTCCATCAGGAACTGTGGCACCTACTCTGGTTTTAAAAACTCTTTGAAACTTTGGCTGAAAACTAATCAGAAGTGCACTCATGTGTAGATTACTTTGTCTATTTTCTTATGGCATCATATTTTTATTGTAATTTTATGTTGTGTTATGAGCTATATAGGTGATGTTTGTATTTTTCTCCGCTCTTTTGTTTTATGGGACGTTTCTTATTACCTGCCTTAGGACAACGGATGAAAATTAGCTATGTGCTAACTCCGGCATATTTACATTGATGCTAACTGCTGTTATGTTGATTAATATGCATTGTCCTAACTTAAATAAATAAATAAATGAAAGGAGACCAGTTTCTCAAGTTTAGAAATAGGAATGCTCTCCCGTTCATGTCTAATACAGGCCTCTAACTGTTCAATCGTCTTGGGCCTTCTTTGTCGCACCTTCCTCTTTATGATGCACCAAATGTTCTCTATAGGTGAAAGATCTGGACTGCAGGCTGGACATTTCAGTACCGGATCCTTCTCCTACGTAGCCATGATGTTGTGATTGCTGCAGAATGTGGTCTGGCATTATCTTGTTGAAAAATGCAGGGTCTTCCCTGAAAGAGATGACGTCTAGATGGAGCATATGTTGTTCTAGAACCTGAACATAGTTCTCTGCATTAATGGTGCCTTTCCAGACATGCAAGCTGCCCATGCCACAAGCGCTCATGCAACCCCATACCATCAGTGATGCAGGCTTCTGAACGGAGCGTTGATAACAACTTGGGCTATCCTTGTCCTCTCTGGTCCAGATGACATGGCGTCCCAGTGTTCCATAAAGAACTTCAAATCGTGACTCATCTGACCACAGAACAGTCTTCCATTTTGCCACACTCCATTTTAAATGACCCCTGGCCCAGTGCAAACGTCTGAGCTTGTGGAGCTTGCTTAGAAATGGCTTCCTCTTTGCACTGTAGAGTTTCAGCTGGCAACGGCAGATGGCACGGTGGATTGTGTTCACTGACAATGCTTTCTGGAAGTATTCCTGAGCCCATTCTGTTATTTCCTTGACAGTGGCATTCCTGTTTGAGGTGCAGTGATGTTTAAGGGCCCGGAGATCACGAGCATCCAGTAGAGTTTTACGGCCTTGACCCTTACGCACAGCGATTGTTCCAGATTCTCTGAATCTTTTGATGATGTTATGCACGGTTGATGATGATAACTTAAAAGTATTTGCTGTTTTAGGCTGGGTAACACCTGATCCTCTTACCATCTTGGCTTCTGAGAGACACTGACACTCTGAGAAGCTCTTTTTATATCCAGTCATGTTGTCAATTGACCTAATTAGTGTTAATTGGTCTTCCAGATGTTCATTATATGCTCAATTTCCTTTTTCCAGCCACTTATTGCTACTTGTCCCAACTTTTTTGGGATTTGTTGACACTGAAATTTTGAATCAACATATTTTTCCTTTAAAATGTTACATTTATTCAGATTAAACTTTTGATCTGTCATCTATGTTCTATTACGAATAAAATATTGACATTTGCCATCTCCACATCATTGCATTCATTTTTATTCACAATTTGTTTAGTGTCCCAACTTTTTTGGAATCCGGTTTGTAAAAATAGACACCTTAACTGACCCAAGTGTTTACAAGCTGCCTGTCAGAAACAAGCTCATCCTTTTTAGCTACGTGACCGCTCAAACCATAGCCGAAGGTTTCACAAGTCAGACTCAGCAGAGTTCACGTAAACTATTTATCCTCCATGAGCACAGGCGATGACACGACTTCTACAAGGTGAAAACATACATTCAGCTTTGTCATCTTTGTGCAGCTTTCAGAAACAGACCACAGAGGAAATTGGCCCTCCTGTGGTGCTGTAAGAGTCCAACACATATGTCACTTGTCAGAACCACCACCCATAAAGGTCACAGAACTCAGTCAGCAGCAGCACACTGGTTTGTAAGGCCCTGAAATTGGATTAAGTTGTTGGTGTCTGAAAGTGCTGAGTGATGGCTCCTAAATGGGTCACAGACCATTAAGTCTAAATGTAGAGGAAAAATGACAAGTTTTGAAGACTCCATCTAGTGTTCAGATGTGGGAAGTGAAACAATACAAATATGAAAAGAACAGTAATGAACCCTGTGGTTTCCTGAGCTCAAAAAGTGAGTAGCTTTACATAAACACAGCTTAGTTGTTCTGCACACGTCAGTACCGTACATACAGCACAGTACTGTATATGTAACAGCTACAAGCAGGTAAAAGTAGCAAAAGGCTTGCTAAAAGCAGCAGAATGACAAAATAGTAAAAAGTGGATAAAAATAAAGCAAATACTGTATAATTAAACACAATTTAAAAACTCTTTTTGAAGACATTTGGGGATTATTTTTTTGTAAATAAAGTTATTAAAAATATAAGTTGGAAACGTTAGCACCAATCTTCTTGATATATGAATACTGTAGCTAAAATTGCACAAACTGCAAAAACATGTATAGAAAAATAGAAATCAGGAAGCAAATAGCCCATTTGGTTTTAGGCACTATTTTATTTGGTATAATTTAAAATCATCTCACTGTTAGTTCATTTATACAAATATGCTTTTGTTATTTATAAAACAATTACAGATTTCTACAAATCATGTTCCCAGTGTAAAAGCGTAGTGCTACGCACGCGGTAGCATACTGCTCCAGGACACAGAGAGCCCACAGGTGTATGTTCCACATAAGCAGAACTAAGTGAAATAGGGACATGTAAAAAAAAAAAAACAATAATCACCACAGACGATACTTTTACTTCTTGTGCACATACATTCAACCCACTGCAGATAATTGGGAAATTTCAGACATCTTTCAGATCTAAACACACATTGGNACTGTCCCTCCTCTGGACATGTCCAAACCATCTCAGGCTCTAACTTTATCTCCCAGTTGTTCAACATGTGCTGTAAATCTGATGATCTCATTCCTGATCTTATCCATCCTTGTCACTCCTAAGGAGAACCTAAGCATCTTCAGTTCTGCCACTTCCAGTTCTTTCTCCTGTCTTTTTGTCAATGACACTGTCCCCAGACCATACAACATAGCTGGTCTCACCACTGTCTTGTAAACTGTTCCTTTTACATTTGCTGACACCTTTTTGTCACAAATCACTCCTGAAACTTTTCTCCATCCACCTCATCCTGCCTGGATTCTCTTTGTCACCTCTTTACCACATTCCCCATTTTCCTGGATAGTGGACCCCAAGTCCTTGAAGTCCTGCACCTTTGTGACCTCTGATCCTTGTAGCCTCACTGTTCCACCAGCCTCCCTCTCATTCACACGGCTGACTTATAATAATAATAATAATATTAGCAAATTTCATTTATAATGCACTTTACATACACAACAAATCTACAAGTGCTACATTGAATGAACATTAAATAACATCAAGATAAAAAGCAAACATAAAAGTAACCGAAAGTAGGAACAACCAAGAGGATAATGCCTCACAGATGATCACATCAAAAACATAAAATTCACAAAATGCAGATAAAATACTCAAATAAGAAATGTGGATGCAATAAAAACAAAAGTACAATTCAATCAATTAAAAAAACGGGGTAAAAAGAAAGGTTTTAAGAGCTTTTTGAAAACGTCACCCTCATATATGAAGGCAGGGCGTTCCACAGCCGAGGGGCAGCGCAGGAGAAAGCCCGGCGGTCTCCTGTTGTGCGAGACCGAGACCTGAGAAAAAGATGAGTGTTGGAAGAGCGGAGAGTACATGACGGACAATGCGGGGTGAGAAGTTATTTTAAATAAGATGGCGCATTTCCTCATCCCCTCCTTCACCAACATGTCCATTCAGGTCTGCTCCAATCACCACTCTTTCCTCCCTGGGAATACTCTCTATCACTTCATCCAGATCTTTCCAAAATGTATCTTTCTCCTCCCCATCACATCCAACCTGTGGAGCATAACCACTGACTATGTTTAGCATCAGACCTTCTACTTCTACCTTCAGACACATCACCCTATCTGACACTCTCTTCACCTCTACTACATTCTTTGCCAGCTCCTCCTTCAGGACCACCCCTACTCCATTTCTCTTTCTATCCACACCATGGTAAAACAGTTTGAACCCTGCTCCAATGCTGCGAGCCTTGCTGCCCTTCCACTTGGTCTCTTGGACACATAAAACATCTACCTTTCTTCTCTGCATCATGTCAGCCAGCTCTCTACCTTTGCCTGTCATTGTCCCCACATTTAGAGTTGCAACCCTCAGTCCTACATTCTTCACTTTCCTCTTCTCCCTCTGTCTACAGTGACATGTTTGCCTCCTCGGGGTCTTCCACTAACAGTAGCACAATTTCCACCGGCACCCTGTTTGTCAACAGCACCGGTGGAAGTCGTTAACACCAGGCCTCGACCGATCCGGTATGGTTTCGCTTTGATGAACTTGCATTATAGTTTTGGTAAAAGTGTTTTACATCAGATCATATCTGTCAAGTCTCCCGTTTTGGCCGGGAAACTACCGTATTTTACCCCTCTTTCCCGTCGTGATCCCGAATTATTATTTTCCCGGAAATCTCCCGTATTATAATATTATTTAAAAAAAAAAAAAAAACATTCCGGTGCCTCTGTCACTAGCCTCGCGAGAACTGCCACCTGCAGTCGCCTCGATGGCAGTTCTCGCGATGTTACTGCTGGCGCGGTGGAGAACAAACCCGGAAAAACACAGAGATGGATGTAACGAGAAGTAACGTTGGTTACGTACCGTAACCCCAGATTCTACGAGTATAGCGGAGCCCTTTAGCTCCTATTGGAATACTCCTTCGCGCGTCAGCGCCTACTGAAAACCTTTTAGTCCACGCCCACCTACCGGATGGGCCCACCCCTCGGTCGGTAAAACCCCTCGACCGAGGTGAACCATCCTCCAAAAATAGCTAATTCATTCAGCCATTTTGGATGCAGAGTGGCTCGATAGCTAAAGGGCTCCGCTATACTCGTAGAATCTGGGGTTACGGTACGTAACCAACGTTCTAACGTCGTATAGCGTAGCCCTTTAGCTCCTATTGGAATAAAGGGCGAAGCAGGAAATAGTCCATGCCACGCTGGATCCAACCAACGCGGAGCACCTGCCCACCTAATCCCAATAAGCCTGTCCTCCCTCAATGAATGAGGGAGGTCCGGTGGTGGGCTGGAGGAAGGCCCGTAGGCCTTTAATCAACCTCCAGATGTGCCCTGCTGCAGAACAGCGGGCCCAAAACATCGAAAAAACGAAATGTTTTATTTGTTGATGTTTTTTTTTTTTTTTTATTATTATTGCCGGCGAGAGGGTCACTCTCAGGCTGCAAAAGACCCCCCCAAAAGGGGGGTAAGAATCGAACTGCCACAAGAACTATGTACAGCAGGCAGTTAGAACATCAGGAGGTGAACTCCTACTACTTATCCAGGACTCCCAGGACTGAATGAGTCATAGAAAAAGTAGAAACATCCCGTAAATAAAAACGGGTGAAAGAACAGGGCGAGCTCCAAGCTGCGGCCTGACAGATGTCGCTGACCGACATCCCACCATGCAGAGCTGTGGACGACGCAATCGCTCGCGTCGAATGAGCTCGCAGGGATGCAGGAGGCTCCTTCCCTGCAGCTTTGTAAGCCTCCGTTATGGCCTCACAAAGCCAGTGGGAGAGGCGCTGAGAGGACAGAGCCCGACCCGCTGAGTTGTCCCTATAATGGACAAACAGATTTTGAGAAAGGCGCACCCCCTCTGTGCGAGCCATATAACATCTAAGAGCCCTAACTGGGCACAGCAGATGTGACCTAACCTCCTCCTCCGATGAATGGGGAGGGAGATGGAACCCGCTCAGAGTTATTGTCCGTGACTTGAAACTGCTGGTGATCGACTTTGGGATAAAAGCCGGGTTAGGCCTCAAAGTTGCTGCGCTGCCATCAGGTTTAATTTGTAAACAAGAGGGAGCCACAGAAAGAGCACAGAGGTCACTGACCCTCTTTGCAGACGTGAGCGCCAACAGAAGAGCAGTTTTTATGGACAAAAACTTCATTGACACTTCCCCTAAGGGTTCAAAAGGGGCTTTGGTTAAAGCGCCCAGAACCAATGTTAGGTCCCACTGAGGGGTGATGTCACGCTTCGAGGGCCTAAGGCGACTCACGCCCCTAAGGAAACGTTTCAACAGTATCTGATTGAATAACGTCCTACCGCCTATACCTTCATGACATGATGATATAGCCGCCGCGTACACCTTTATCGTGCTAAACGCTAGCTCTCTATCAAACAGCAGCTGAAGGAACGCTAGGACACAGCCAATGCCACATGATGTGGCCTCAATGTCCCTGTCCCTGCACCACTGCTGAAAAGCTGCCCACTTAGACGCATAAAGCGTAGTGGTGGACGGCGCGCGGGCGCCCTGAATTGTCCTGACCACGGCTGGGGTGAGGCCTAAACTTGTTAGGCGGCGCCGCTCAGCTTCCAGGCCCAAAGGCGTTGGCCTATTTCCGGGAAATGCCTGATCGCCCCTCCTGCTTGGAGGAGAGCATCCTCCCTCCATGGCAGCTGCAGAGGGTTGTCCACTACTAGCTGCTGCATGTCTGGGAACCAGGGGGCATACCTGCGCTCTGGGGCCACCAGGATGAGAGACAATTTTTCTTCCCGGACTCGCCCCAGAACCCTCGGGATGAGAGAAACTGGTGGGAAAGCATACAGGCTTTTCTCTGACCACCAGCTGAGCGCAAAAGCGTCCACCCCCAGAGGGGGGTCGTCTTTGGGGTTCAGTGAGCACCAGAGTGGGCACTTCCTGTTGTCTCGGGCTGCGAAGAGGTCTACCTCCGCGCGCCCGAACCTGGTCCAAATCTGATTTACTATGTCTGAGTGGAGGGACCAGTCCCCCTGACGTGGGCCCCCCCTCGACATGATGTCTGCTCCTACGTTCAGCACCCCGGGGATGTACACTGCTCTCAGAGAGAGCAAGTTCTGTTGAGCCCACAGCAGTAGTTGTCTGGCAACGTGCAGTAACTGGGCTGAGCGAGATCCCCCTTGACGATTGATGTACGAGGCTGCCACCTGGTTGTCGGTGTGCACTAGTACATGTTGCTGCTGAACTAGGTGGGAAAAATGAAGTAAAACCTTCTGGACTGTCATTAGTTCCAGAACGTTTATGTGAAGGTGAATGTGGCTCGGCCACCTTCCCCCCACCGAATGGGACAGGCACGTTCCCCCCCATCCCATCAAAGAAGCATCCGTGAACACTGGGATGTGAGAAGTAGGTGTGATCATGGAGACACCCGCCTTCATGACGCGGGTGTTTTTCCAGTGACGTAGGTCCGACCTTACAGATGGAGGAACCAACACCATCCTGCGCTTCTGGCGCACCGGGTCCACACGCAGGCTGGCAAACCAACGTTGGGTCGATCTCATGTGTAATAAACCCAAATTTATCACCAGGTGGGCGGCTGCCATCAGGCCCAACAACCGCATAATTGTTGCCGCCGTCACCACCTTCCCGGGTTGGA
>JBBPBX010066822.1:0-19567 GCA_038048925.1 Garcialebias charrua
TGGACGGCGGTTTTACAACATAAACGTATGGAGAATCCGGAGGAGGGACGGAGGAACGGAGGAAATGGCTTCACCAGCATTCCAGAGTAGGAAATTAACTCTTTTTTTCCCTTCATTATGTCTCTCAAATGTACCATTATGTGTTTTTTGATAATTATGTAGGGTACTGTGTTAGGATAGGCTAAGTGCTTGGTAAAATACAGTACCGTAGGTATAAGGTGCAGTTTGGACGTATGTTCCGACTTACGCCGAAATTCGCTTTACGACGCCGTACAAGAACGGATCTTTGTCGTAAGTCGAGGACTACCTGTATTTTATTTGTGATAGAACATAGATGACAGATCAAAAGTTTAATCTGAGTAAATGTAACATTTTAAAGGAAAAATATGTTGATTCAAAATTTCACAGTGTCAACAAATCCCAAAAAAGTTGGGACAAGTAGCAATAAGTGGCTGGAAAAAGGAAATTGAGCATATAACGAACAGCTGGAAGACCAATTAACACTAATTAGGTCAATTGACAACATGATTGGGTATAAAAAGAGCTTCTCAGAGTGTCAGTGTCTCTCAGAAGCCAAGATGGTAAGAGGATCACCAATTCCACCATTGTTGCGCAGAAAGATAGTGCAGCAATACCAGAATGGTGTTACCCAGCGTAAAATAGCAAAGACTTTTAAGTTATCATCATCAACCGTGCATAACATCATCAAAAGATTCAGAGAATCTGGAACAATCGCTGTGCGTAAGGGTCAAGGCCGTAAAACTCTACTGGATGCTCGTGATCTCCGGGCCCTTAAACGTCACTGCACCTCAAACAGGAATGCCACTGTCAAGGAAATAACAGAATGGGCTCAGGAATACTTCCAGAAAGCATTGTCAGTGAACACAATCCACCGTGCCATCCGCCGTTGCAGCTGAAACTCTACAGTGCAAAGAGGAAGCCATTTCTAAGCAAGCTCCACAAGCTCAGACGTTTGCACTGGGCCAGGGGTCATTTAAAATGGAGTGTGGCAAAATGGAAGACTGTTCTGTGTCAGATGAGTCACGATTTGAAGTTCTTTATGGAACACTGGGACGCCATGTCATCCGGACCAGAGAGGACAAGGATAGCCCAAGTTGTTATCAACGCTCCGTTCAGAAGCCTGCATCACTGATGGTATGGGGTTGCATGAGCGCTTGTGGCATGGGCAGCTTGCATGTCTGGAAAGGCACCATTAATGCAGAGAACTATGTTCAGGTTCTAGAACAACATATGCTCCATCTAGACGTCATCTCTTTCAGGGAAGACCCTGCATTTTTCAACAAGATAATGCCAGACCACATTCTGCAGCAATCACAACATCATGGCTACGTAGGAGAAGGATCCGGTACTGAAATGTCCAGCCTGCAGTCCAGATCTTTCACCTATAGAGAACATTTGGCACATCATAAAGAGGAAGGTGCGACAAAGAAGGCCCAAGACGATTGAACAGTTAGAGGCCTGTATTAGACATGAATGGGAGAGCATTCCTATTTCTAAACTTGAGAAACTGGTCTCCTCTGTCCCCAGACGTCTGTTGAGTGTTGTAAGAAGAAGGGGGGATGCCACACAGTGGTAAAAATGGACTTGTCCCAACTTTTTTGGGATTTGTTGACGCCATGAAATTTTGAAACAACATATTTTTCCCTTAAAATGATACATTCTCTCAGTTTAAACTTTTGATCTGTGATTTGTGTTCTATTCTGAATAAAATATTAGATGTTGGCACCTCCACATCATTGCATTCAGTTTTATTCACAATTTGTTTAGTGTCCCAACTTTTTTGGAATCCGGTTTGTTGTTATTAACAGTTGTTGGATGTGCTCGGCTGAATAAAGGGGGTAGAAGATCAGAGCTGAGGGGGTGTTTGTCCTTTCATGGTCATCAAAGCACATTAAATCCCTGCTTCTGCCTGCATTCTGCATTATTCAGACACGGGCCCTGCTCTGACATGTCTGATACTTTATGATCTCACCTGTTTGGGTCATCGGCCGCACGTGTCCTCTGACTGCAGTGGCTGAATGAACGTCCATTTGGGCTGATGGAACACTGGCAGTAGTTCGTCTGAAGCTTTACTGAACTTTTTTTTTTTTTTACCTCTTTCAAGGCGGATGGGCGCGCAGTCAAATGGCGACAAGCTGGTGATAGTATGGCAAGCCATGTTGCCATATAATTGGATCGTCGTCAGCCACGCGCGTCCTCTTGACGCAATCAGCCCGATGCCGGCCCGGCCCGCACATTATTATGGCCTGGCCCTAATCGGGGCCGGGCTCCGGATTGGGGTGAGAAATGACAGCTCTAATTTACATACAGTCACCTCGAGTGGTGCTGAAGGTTTGAGAGGGTCTTTTCCGTTGATAAGGCGAGAGTCCACCATGACTATTGTGTGAAGCCAGCTTTATGTTGGTATGGATCAAGAGGGCGCTGACAGATAAAGAAGCTCCTAAAAAATACCTTCAAGCTCATTGGACAAGCCACATGTCTCCTGGACAAAGCCTTTAGGTTGAGATGAGACAAAGATTGAGCTTTTTGGCCACAATGATTTGGTTTGTGTGGAGGAGTCGAGGTGAGGCTTTCAAATCTGGGGGGAGTAGTGGCGCAGAGGTTAGTGAAGATGGGCCTGTGATCGGAAAGTCACAGGTTCAACTCCCCGGACTGACAACATCAAAATGTGGGTGGAAAAGGTGAAACACCATCATTTGCCCCACTCTAGGTCCATGAGCAAGGCCCTTAACCCCCATCATCTGCCCCTCCACACCTAAAACCCCCATCATCTGCCCCTCCCCACCTAAAAAACCAACAAAACGGGTCTCTCTTGAAAAGGAGTTCTCATGACTCAGTGAGACTGCATAAACGGTAAATAAAAAATAAAATGAAACATCTATGAACAATGATGCTGATAAAGTACAGTACCAATACATCAAGCATGGTGGTGGTAGCACCATGTTGTGGTACCAGTGCATTGTGCAAACTGGATGGAATAATGAAAAAAGGATATTGCCTCCAAATTCTGCTCCTCAAACAACAGGTTGAAACATGGACACATTTTAGGTGTTCCAACAGGGCGATGTTCTCAAACACATCGGAAGTGGTTTCTGACGTGTTGGGGATCTGATTTTTAGACTAATAAAAAAAAAAATACTGTGTGCCAATAAAATAGATTATTTAAAATATGACCTAAATAATTGGAGTCATGTTTAATCTACAGTATTAAAGGCTTTTTGCAGATTTGGCAGGGCTCTGCTGTAAAGCTGCACATGTTTACATTCTGGTAAATCCAGATTGCATGTTCAAGCAAAGTGGTGTATTTTCACTTCTGTTTTCTTTTGCAGTGTTTCAACACACATGGCCATTAATATCCCTTAATTCATGTTTGTTCTCCTGCCCAGTTAGGTGGAGGTTTGAATTTCTCCATCTAAAAACTTTTAGATCAACTGAAAACCTGCAGCGTAAGCGAATTAGAATATTGACGTTTGTTCACCGAAACATTTCTTTCATTTGTAACCAAATAATTTTAAAAGTTTAGGCAAATATCTTGGAAAACACACAGCCTTCATGCAACCATCCCTCAGCAGACGTCGGAGTTCAGGTCAGGCCTCAGCTCAGGGTTGAACATGGGGATGGATGATTAACATCTGAGCCCACCAGTTATACGCCTCAACAAACAGCTGTTACTGAACGACTGGTTGAGGGTTGCTTTTCTTCTGTTCATGAAGTGTGAGAAGGAAAGATTTCAGGGAGTTATCCTCTGCTGCATTAAAGGCAAATCTAACGGAACAAAATATCATGTCATCTGGACATTTCAAGTTGGGGTACCATTGCATTAGCACTGAAGCACCTGTATTAGTCAACCATAATTCTTGTTTTTGTCATGACTTTGTCAAGTAAAACCAAGACTTCTGGTTCCCTCCAACTTTACACTTAATATACAGTTAATACATTGAAACACAGTGTAGGTATTTGCCATTGTGTCTCTCATTGCTATTTATCTTCTGTTTTTTCACCACACAAATCCCTTTGGTGTATATATTTGCATATCTAAACTCTCAGACTTCTGTTGTACCTGTGCAGAATGTTCCCCTCAAAATTAGAAGTCAAGGTTCTTATTAGCTCAACACATCTCCATTTTAAACCGGTGCACGAAATTGACCAGACGCTTATGTAGGTCAGGAAATGTTTTCAATGTGACTTATTGTTTCCACACTTCAATTGTTTAAGGTGTAATTTCGACTCTGCTTTTATGTCTGCTGGTCCTGTTAGGAGCGCTGTTAGGGAGTGAGAGACACGGTGACCATGGTGACGCCAAATTAGCCACCAGCCGTAGCTTTCTTTGTTTTTTATTATATTGTTATACAGTTTATACATCAAATGTTGACATTTTTTTAATCTTCTATTAAAAAAGGGACTCCCAAATTATAGTCTTGAATATGTGCAGTGGCTGCGTTAGTGCTCTTAACAATCTGACTTTTCTAGTTCTTAGTGTTGATCTTAAAAGTAAAACGTTGCCTAACATCTTAATTTGTCACATAGTTTGAGCATGTTTTCTTAACTCTCTGGCTAATGTTTAGTTTCTGGTGCTTCCATGTTCCAGAAAGCCATCACTCCAGCCAGTTGTCTTGTTTTGCTTAATGAAAACCCCGACCTGAAGTACTCCACTGCACGCTCTGTGGCCAAGCACCCTGTTGGTGAGTCTCTGCTGCCTGACAGGTTTCTCTGATTGACAACAGCACGGGGTGGGTTTAGCATCTTAAAAACAGCATTAAGGACAGGACTTCATCTGCTGATTGTTTCACTGCAGGTCTGGAGGTGGGTCCTCAGCCTCAAGGAGTTTTGAGGAGTAACATCTTTCAAGCCATGAGAGTGATACTGAAACACGCCCTGGACTTCATTGAGCTGTTTAATGAAGGTGAGACTTTAAACATTAAGCCAGTGACACAGTGTTGAGTTTAAACGTCACTT
Organism: Garcialebias charrua; assembly: GCA_038048925.1. Classification (NCBI taxonomy): domain Eukaryota; kingdom Metazoa; phylum Chordata; class Actinopteri; order Cyprinodontiformes; family Rivulidae; genus Garcialebias; species Garcialebias charrua. The sequence goes on from JBBPBX010066822.1 coordinate 4,978, forward strand.
CAGAACAGTTAAATATGTCAAACATTAAGGCAGTGGAGCTGGAACTGAAGGAACATAAGGATCAATGAGGTCATTGGGCCTCATGCACGAACATGTTCGTATTTTTATCCTAAATTTCTCCTACTTTTGTTCGTACGAAGCGTTCGTACGAACATGCCACGTCAGATTCAACAAACTCTTCTATCCTCAGGAAAAGTGTGTAAATGGCTGCGCAAATATGATGAATCCCACCTGTTCTATCAACCTGCGCGTGCACGCGGAGAGGTTATTTACATAATTCCCACCCCTCAAAACACCATATAAGGCTACGTTTCCTGCCTCAGAGGCAAAACGTGTTCGTTCATAAAATGACAGCGAAAAGTAAAAAGAAGAACTCTACCGGTGCGGAGATTGAAGTTCTGCTCTCTGAGGTCAAGAAAAGAAAATCTGTCCTTATTAGCAGCGTCACTCATGGGAGTAAATGACCAACTAAAGCCAAAGAATGTTTGTTTATAAGAAATGTGGACCTTAAAATATACATGGGTCCTGGTGGCTAACTGGGTAAAGCATTGCACTGCTTATCGAGACCTCGTGGGTTCGATTCCCACGAGGTATGACTATTTTTTTTTCCTTCTTTCTTTAGATTATTTATTCATTCCAGATTAAAAAGACTTTATGCTTCATTTCTTGTTGTATTGTAAATAGTTTTCTTGTGTTTTTTAAATCTGGAATGAATTAAAAGGAGAAAAAAAAACGTTGTCCCATGTGGGACTCGAACCCATAAGGTTCGGAACTGCGACGCAACGTTCTACTCATTGAGCTATCTGACAGCTATGACTGCAACAGGAGGAGGTCAACCTAAAGTCTGCGTTACCGAAGTCTGCGTTACCGAGACAAATTAAACTTAAATTAATTCATAATTTAAGTTGGTTTCAGTTTGAGATCTTCATATTAATATTGTAGTGTTAGAAAACGGCATTGATAACAAATTGATTTTAATTTAAATACTTTAATCCGTTAGTCATTATTACATTTAAAATTATAATTCGACTTCAAACAGAACCTATTGTCAAAAACAATTGTGGTGCGTGACTTTTTTAAACTCTAAATATTTTCTAAATAACGAAATATGAAGTTATTAGTGGAGAAATTCCGTCTGGATGACAGCAGACTGACGCTCCTAAAATATACGACAGGTCCGGACCACTCGTAAATTTTGTTCGTATCTGAAAAAAATCGTAGGATACGAAAACATTGTTGAATGCCACAAATGATCCTAAATCACTCGTACGCACAGTTTAAGAACAAATCTGTGCGTACGAACGGTTCGTGCATGAGGGCCATTGTTCCTAAATAAATCGTTAAAGAAACCATCAGCCCCTCAAATATGAGCAGGACAGAGATGAGTAATCTATAGGAAAAAGTTGTGTTTAGTTACATTTAGTACTAAAAAGTACCCAGTGGTGACTTCCTTGCTCATTTATTTAAATATAAAAACCCTATTTTCCACATCTGTCTCACCTGTCCGCCCCACTTTCCTCCTAAAAGCACAGAACAATTTTTAAATATAAATCTGCGTCGTCCTACTCATTACCCGAGTGAACAGTTTGTGCTGAATACAGCATGCTGGTTTCCCTGACTGTCCTGCTGGTGAATGACCTGCTTGTTGGGAGCTGTTGGTCACTTTCCATGTCGTTCCAGTCTGACTGCCAGCGATGTGGTAATGTGTTGTGGGACCACACTGGTGCTAATGAACGCCTTGGCGTGGGGATGAATCGATGTTCCTGTGCTTTTAAAGCTGAGCGACTTCATCGTGAGCCTCAAAGATCCTTACTGCGGAAAAATTACCTATCATGTGGGAAAATGTGCCACATAAACAGTAGTTAGAGTGTGACTGTGCTACTTGTCCTCTGTTCTTCTATATGCCACTTCATCTTACAGGTGAGTTAAGAATCTGTTTATGTAACTCTTCCAAACTCTGCCACAGTGCCACACCTCCCGTGTGGTTCTGAAGCTTCACCAGAACAGCACAGAGTGAAACTTCTCTAACGTATTTATAACAAATCAATGGCCACCCCTATAAATAACCGGTGGACCCTCTTCTGCAGACAGTTTTGTCCTTAAAGGGATTGTGACATCATGTTGGAAATTTGCATATTTGTCATAACATATATATCTTATATGATTAAGCTATGTTCGTTTTTGCAAAATAAATTATAAATATATTAAAATTTCATTACAAGTTATGGTAATTTTTTCGCTGGGATACGCCCTTAGAAATCTGAGATTTTCCGCAAACGTCATTGTGACGTACCCGTGGGGAGGCTGCCCCAACGCGCATGTAAATATATGTAAATATCAATGGCGAAGCATGTCGAGTGCAGCATTTCTAGTGTTGATCCAAGCGATTTGTCTTCAGTTTTGGAAGTTCTGTTAGTTCTGGTGATTCCAGTAAGATTCAGAAGACTTTTAAAACCGGATTCCATTCCTACTATTTTTAAAAGAAAGTCCCCCAGCTACCACATCTAAACAACGCAGGAAAGCTACCGTCGGAAAAGAGTAAGTCTTTGTGTAAACATAATCGGAGGTGTGTAGTGTTTTAGATGATAAACTATATATTTAACGTGAGCTCATGTTGTTTTACTTTATATACTGTGAGTGTATAAAGCCAATTATCACGGAGGATTCTTCATGTGCGATGCTAAAAAAAATTAGCCGACAGAAAATCTTGAGCAAACACAGGTTGCTTGTTATGTATTTTTATATGATGTCTGCGCGATCAAGTAACATCAGTAAGTTTTTTTATTCCGTGAGGGTTTATTAATGAGAGTTTTGGATGATTTACTGTCTTAAAATGATACATGTCAAACGCGATCGGGCCTCGCTGTTAGCTTAGCACAACAACAAAGAGAAGCCACATGAAGCTATCCTCACTTAGCTACGATGGATGAAATAAGCCGTGTTTAGATCACGTTTCCATTGATCGAGTGTCCAATAACTGTATTGGCTGAATAATAACCCTTCGATTGCTTTAATACATTCAAGTACCGTATTCGTCGGCGTATAAGTCACACCGGAGTATAAGTCGCACCAACCTAATTATGCCCAATTAAATGGAAAAATCAACGTATAAGTCGCATCGGCCTATAAGTCGCACCGGCCTATAGGTCGCACCTCACGTGAACTGGTGTTTTGCCCAAAATGGACTGGCTGCCAAATTGTTTGGAAGGACTTTTGACAAGATTATCACATAAAAACTACAGTATTTTGTTTGATGTGTCTTAGTTGAACTTTTCATTAATAAATGAACATTATTTTGGACTGGCTGCCAAATTGTTTGGAAGGACTTTTGACAAGATTATCACATAAAAACTACAGTATTTTGTTTGATGTGTCTTAGTTGAACTTTTCATTAATAAATGAACATAATTTTTGTATATTTTGTGTCTTTCATCATTTATCTTTAAAGATAAACACATAAAAATATATTTTTATTAGCTGACATTACAGTAAAAAACGTGTCTCAGTTTAAAATGATGACAGAAACAGATACTGTATTTATTTTATGGTTTTTATTTATTTATTCAAAACCATTGAAGTCTTCATCTTCTGTGTCACTGCACCATTTTTGGACCAGGCAGATGTCAACAGTGTAGGTACTGTAAAGGGTTTCTTAGCGCCCATAGCGGCCGAAACTGGTACTGCACCATTTTTGGAGTTTTTGACCAAAGTCAAATTATGACCAAAATATTGGAAAAATCGACGTATAAGTCGCACCGGCCTATAAGTCGCAGGGCTTAAGGCCGGCGCAGAGCTCCGCGCTTGAGCGAGCGCGGCGCCCCGCTGTGTGAGCGCCGTGAGGTCGCCGCTGCACAAGCCCTTTGAACGTTCACGCGAGCGCGCCAAGCTCCAATTTTACGAGCGCCTACGCGAAGCGCGGTGTCTGACCAATCAGCTGCACGCGGAGGGGGACTGAACTGACCCCCTCCGCGTGCAGCTGCTCACAGAGAACGTGAGAAGAAAGCAGAGCTCTGTTGGAGCCACACGCTGCTTCACGCTGTGCTCTGCTGTGAACCCCCCACGCGCAGCGCGCGCGCGTGGCGCGGGGCTCGGTCCAGCGCGGAGCTCTGCACCGGGCTTCAGAAATGTAGGCAAAAAGGTGTGACTTATATGCCGGAGAATACAGTACTAACAATATTTTGTTTATTTGATGCTAAGAATGATGAACCTACATGAACCTCCCGCACGTTTTTTCAAAGCTGCATCGTGTATTAAAAAGTTTTCCATTGATAGAGCATGAAATAAAATGATTAAAGCGATCAATGGAAAAGTGATTTAGACACGGTTTATTTCATAAACAGTTGCTAAGTGGGGTTAGCTTCGTGATGTGGGTCTTTGCTGTTGTGCTAACGCTAAGCTAACAGCAAGGCCCGGTCGCGTTTGAGATTGATCTTTTTAAGACAGTAAATCATCCAAAACTCTCATTAATAAACCCTCCATGAATTAAAAAAAATTACAGATGTTGCCTGATCGGCAGTAAGATGGTCGCTGCAGACATACGATTCTTTAGTAGGACACCATCGGTCCCTCGTTCTCTGTATACTTGTCCAGTTTGTGAATGCTCACTTGTTCACTGCTGATATTAGAACACCCAAATGCACTACAACGTGACAGCATTTTTCAAGTTACACAAAAAAAAGAGGCGATCTTTCAGAAAAATGATCTGTATGGCAAGCAGTTAAAACACCAGACAAATGGGCAAGGCTTTGCCTTATGCTAAGTGCCCACATGTACGTCACGATGATGTTTTGCAGAAATGCGCGGATTTTTAGGGGCGTGTCCTAGAGAAAAAACTACCATAACTTGGAACGAAATTTTAATATATTTATAATTTATTTTGCAAAAACGAACAGAGCTGAATGATATAAGATATATATGTTGTGACAAATATGCAAATTTCCAACATCTTGTCACAATACCTTTAAGTCCCAAGCTTTTGCCTGGTGTATTTTTTATTCCTCCTCGATTCTTAGGCAGTGGTGGACAAAATACTCAATTCTAGTACTTAAGTAAAAGTATTGATGCTCATGGTCAAATCTTACTCAACTACAAGTAAAAGTTGTTCTGTCTAAAGTTTACTCAAGTTAAAGTACCGTACTTACTTTTGAAAATACTTAAGTATTCAAAAGTATGGTACATACATTTAAAAAAATACTCAAGTATTTAAAAGTACAAATGATATTTTCTAATATCAGTACATTGCTGTATTGTTTTGAGTGATTTTTACATAACCTTGTAACTCTGAAACCACCTGATGGTGTATTGCCATGTAGAACCACTCTAACACCACATAAAACCTGTAAACTACAAATGTCTTCTCTGTATTTTACATGTTTGTGGAACCGTCATGGAAATCCTAACAGATGATGCACATTTAGTCTTTTCCTCAGCTTCAGTATCCATACAGCACATTGTTTGTCTGTAAACGTGTATATATTGACAGCAACAACTTGACACAGGAGAGGAAACAGTAACACTGATAACTGAAAGTACTGCGATACTTAACATGGAAGATTAGAAGACAATGAATGTTCTGCACAGATGAATCTAGCATGATACCTGAATCAACAATGGCCAACTGCATTTACGTAAAGAAAAACGGAAACCGTGGATTATAAAGCTGAGTAAAAATAAACCAGTAACAAGGAGCTTCGTAGAAATGTAGTGGAGTCAAAAGTTCATTTGTCTTTGAAATGTAGTAGAGTGAAAGACACAAGTTCCCCAAAATGCAAATACGGTACTCAAGATACTCAAGGGGAAAATGTACTTAAGTACAGTACTCAAGTAAATGTACTTTGTTACTGTCCACCACTGTACTTAGGAATAATAAGACCTCATAAACATAGAATTTTATTTAAAATTAAAAACAAAACTTAAACTCTAATCCCCTGAAATGTGTAAATCGGTGTAAAATCAATGTCCTCAACATTAGGATGCATATTGTCAGGAGGTTCTATGAATACTGTAATATGTTTACAAATACAGTTTTAGAAGAAGACAAGCTACAGTAGGTTGAGATGTGAAAGTGCTTTTCTCAATAAGGTATAATGGCAGAACGGTGGCTTGTGGATAGCATTGTTGTCTCACAGCAAGAAGGTCCAGGACTCGAGCCCTGGCTTGGACCTGGGGTCTTTCTGTGTGCAGTTTGAATGTTCTTCTCGTGTTAGCGCAGGTTTTCTCCTGGTACTCCGGTTTCCTCCCACAGTCAGAAACATGCATATCAGGCTGCCCTCAGACCCAGGCCTCTCGAAAGAGATTTCTGATCTCAGTAGGATTTGAATGGTTAAACAAAGGTTAAAACATCAGTCTGTTGGAGAAAATCTCTCTCACTAATGTTGTTTACCCAAAAGAATCGCACTCAACAGCAGAAGATTTTGAACCAGTGTTTTATACTGTACTTGCAAGTTCTGATTTCAGGACAGGTTACATGAATACACATAAAATGTACACACAGTGAAGACCAGTTAAAGAAATGAGCCACGTTATCTGCTCGCTTTTATACTCTTATCAGCTTAGCTGAGTTCAGAGTTCAGGAGGTGTCCTTGAAGGCTGCAACCTTCTTACCCAGTGCTCTCTGTTAACACAAACATCTGGTTCATGGGCAGAGATGAGACAGTGTCTCGGGACATGGTTTCAGCTTGTTTTGAGCTTCTTGTTCTCAGGGCAGAGGGGAAAAATGTTCTCAGCCACAATCATTTAATAATGTTCCTATTGAATTGATCTACAAATGGTGCTCTTATTGAGTTTGTCACTTCTTACAAATACTTGAGTGTCTTGGACAACATACATCTCTCTTTTAAGCCTCATGTTGAAAACTTGATAAAGAAATTGAAAGCTAAATAGATTTTCTTTTACTGAAATAGATTTTGTCTAACTCTGAATGCTTGGAAACATCTTGTACCTGCGACTTTCCTTCCCTCCATTGACAACTGTGACATTTTTTACATGAATCCAACAATTTTCAGTCAGGTCATCTGGACAGTTTCTTTTTGTGCTGAAACGTTTCACCTTCCATCCAGAAGGCTTCATCAGTCAAGGAAACGCACAACACAAAACTGATTCTTCCCCCAGCAGCTTACTCCAAAGTGGAACAAACTGTTATGTTGGTGCTAAGATGGTCTCTTTGGCACACCCCCTCCTCTGGTGCCAGCCCTCTCCCTCATCAACAGTCATGCCAAACTGGTTCAAAACCAGTCCATGCTCAATAATCCAGTTATGCAATCCAACAATTTTCAGTCGTTCAGTCATTTTACATGAATGTTCCTACAAGCACCTTGTAAGCTGGCTGTAACTACCATACCCATCACTGCACCCTGTATTCACTGGTTAACTGGACTCTCCTACTGGTACATTTTCATCTTTAAATCACTTCTTGGTCTGCTGCCTTCATACATCTCCTCCTACATGTCTTTACGTGAGTGCAGCTACAGCGTGCACTCTCAGGACATCATTACATGCAGCGTTCCCTCAGTGAGGACTGAACTTGGCAAAAGGGCCTTCTCCTACTCCGCTCCTGTTTCTTGGAATATCTTGCAAAAAGATCTGAAGCTCTCGACCATGACCTATTTGATGAAATTTAAACATCTGTTAAATTCATGGCAAAAACCAATGCAGACATGTTCCTGTTTTTAGTATATCATTTCATAATGTAGCTTGATTTCATTTTGTTTTATATCACTACTTTTATTAACTTTTCATTTTGTATGCTTTTTATGACTGTTTATTGTTGTCTGTACCTCATCTGTGTGATATTTTTTGTTTTTGTTTTGTTTGTTTAAGACCGGTCTCTCTTGTAAATGAGTCCTCGTGACTCAATGAGACTACCGTAACCTGTATACATAAAGGTTGAATGAATGGAAAAGAAAAACATCCATAACTTTGACCAAACTGACACAACTGTAAAGAAACACAAAGGGAAGTAGACCGTTATGTATCAGAAGTTGATTTCTGAACTCCCACTTTGCTTTATTTGTTAAATTTGTCAGAGCTCCAAAAATTCTGTTCTGTGTTTTAGCTATGATGCGTCATCCCAGGATTTTCAGTATCCCACTATGGCCACTGCATTAAACCTTTTTCTTTTTGGCACCACTGTTCAGAAAGAAAACTATCTTGCAAATGTTTTGATTCTTCACAGTTTTTGATCATTAATTTGGAGTAACGTGTAACGGTGAGAAGATTGTTCAGTGTCAGCTCAGATAAACTAGAAAAGTCAATGATTCTCCCGACTGTGTGTGGAGTTGTGGGTGACCTCTCACTGAAGAAAAGCACAGACTCACTCTGGAGCACAGATTAACCAACAGCTTTGTAGACAGGCAATCCATCTGCATTATTTGCTATATGGTAAAGGCAGACACTGTTCTTTACTCAACACATTTACTCAACAATCTTTAATTATTATGACTAGGGATGGGGCCGATCCGATCCAGTATCGGTATCCAATACCAGCATTATTTAAGTATCAGGTATCGGATACTACCTGCCGATACTTTTCCGATCCAGCCTCAAAGAGCACTTGTGTTCAATCACATTCTGTGACTGCTCTTCATAACATTGTGTGAGATACACCCAAAGAAGACATTCTTAAGCCTTACAATAGGGAACCCACTGACTTTAACAGCAGGACAGGAGGCAAGTATACCACACACATGTCAGGTCCCTCTTGTAAATGAGTCCCCGTGACTCAACGAGGCTAGCCTGTATAAATAAAGGTTGAATGAAAAAATGTCCTCCTTACTCATGATGCAGCTGAAAAAACTAAAAAAGTGCTAAGCATGATGGGAAAGACAACACAGCCACTCCCCTTAACCAATAAGAGATGGATTTTGTTGTCTTTCCCATTATAACCAATAGTTATAACCAATAGTTTGTCCAGCTAAAGCTGAAAAAACTAAAACAGCGCTAAGCATGATGGGAAAGACAACACAGTCACTCCCCTTAACCACTAAGAGAGTGGATTTTGTTTGTTTTTAGTTTTCCAGATTTAGCTGGAAGCTGGAAAACTAAAAAAACACTAAGCATTATGGGAAAGACAACAAAATCCATTCTCTTAGTGGTTAAGGGGAGTGACTGTGTTGTCTTTCCCATCATTCTTAACGCTTTTTTAGTTTTTTCAGCTTTAGCTGGACAAACTATTGGTTATAACTATTGGTTATAATGGGAAAGACAACAAAATCCACTCTATTATTGGTTAAGGGGAGTGGCTGTGTTGTCTTTCCCATCATGCTTAGCGCTTTTTTAGTTTTTTCAGCTTTAGCTGGACAAACTATTGGTTATAACTATTGGTTATAATGGGAAAGACAACAAAATCCACTCTCTTATTGGTTAAGGGGAGTGGCTGTGTTGTCTTTCCCATCATGCTTAGCGCTTTTTTAGTTTTTTCAGCTGCACCATGAGTAAGGAGGACATGTGTGTGGTATACTTGCCTCCTGTCCTGTGTGCTGTTAAAGTCAGTGGGTTCCCTATTGTAAGGCTTAAGAGTGTCTTCATTGGGTTTATCTCACACAATGTTAAAATGAATAGTTTGGGTACAAAAGTTTCATTATATAAAGTCACATACCTGAACAGTGTTGGATCGGAAAAGTATCAGTATCTGTCGATACTCAGTTAATAAGTATCGGATCGGAAGTGAGAAATGTGGATTTGTGCATCCCTAATTATGACAATAGCCAGATTAAAATGTCCACTTCTTATTATCAGTACTGTAGCAGCGAATCATTCATTGCCAGTAAAACTTTTACCCCGAGTAGTGTGCAATTGACTTACTGTATTCTTGGCCCTGTTTGGACTTGCCATTATCTTATCATCAACTCTCATCAGAGTTAGTTCAGTTTATTTCTATAGCGCCAAGTCACAACAGAAGTCCTCTCAGGACACTGAACAGAAACATTCATATTGTAATGACGCCAACACTGCAGACGGGAGTCCAGCCAAGCAGGGTTTATTTAGAAACAGGGAAGAGCTGCTATTACCGAGGCTGCAGCTCACGCCTCAAACGAAAACGTGGTACACACGTGAGCTAACACACTGCTAGCTACCTGCTAACAACAACACACTCTCTGGCTGTGTCTCAATTCAGGGGCTGCATCCTCATGAGGACCCAGCCTAGCTGGGCCGAGTAGGCCACGCACTCACAAGACCGGGTGGGCTGAGCGAAACTGCTGAAATGGGACGGTCTAGCCTTCAGGTTTGCCGGCCTTGAAGTGGGTGGGGCGTTCTCTTGAAGTGGGTGGGAAGTTCTTGTGTGCGCGCTTTGTGTGTGTGGAAAGAGAAGGGACGCCGCTAAAATATATTAGTTAGCTGAATACATGTATATATATTAGTGTTTCTGAGTTTACTGTTTGTTAAGAACTGATTATAAATCAGCTTATAAGGGGCGATCTGTTAAAAGCCAGAGTGGACCTGCAAAAACCAAGTTGTCCAGTAGCTCAGTTGGTTAATCAACTTGCGATTGGTGCAGAGATACTTTTCTCGAAGCTGGTTCGAATCTCACTCGGTACGGTTAAAACTTATTTTACGTTTGTCTTTTATTGGATAAAAAAATGAGGACTGAGATTAAAAGGAAGGAGTTTGTGAAACTCCTTTTTTTTATCCAATAAAAGACAAACGTAAAATAAGTTTTAACCGTACCGAGTGAGATTCGAACCAGCTTCGAGAAAAGCATCTCTGCACCAATCGCAAGTTGATTAACCAACTGAGCTACTGGACAACTTGCATTTCATAGGTCCACTCTGGGTTTTAAAAGATTGCCCCTCAGAAAATCCTTGCTACGCACGTGTAAAATAATCTGATTTGTAATCAGTTCTTCAAAAACAGTAAACTCAGAAACACTAATATACTGTATATTCAGCTAACACATTTTTTTTAGTCATTTCTGTAGTAAAATTTTAATGAGATATATTCGAGCTGAGGTTGTTTGAGATGACTAAATAAAGGTTGAATGAATATTCGCGCTGAGGTTGTTGTTAAAACGAGCTGATGACTCAACAACACGCAGCAGCCCCGACCCTGCACGCAGAAAGTCCCCCCCCCCGCGAAATCTCTGCTGGCGCTATGAATTCTGGGATAGCCTCCGTCTTGAAGGTTCCACGAATGCATCCTTCGATTTCGGCAGGAAGTAGGCCGCATTCCTCGGCCGCATGAGGAGGAGTCTTCGAATTGGGACAGTCCTCCGCGCGGGGCAATGACGTATGCGGCCGACAAATGCGCACTCATGAGGATGCAGCCCCTGAATTGAGACACAGCCTCTGACTCTTCTTCTTCGTCACTCTTTTCCCGGACCCTCCTCCCTGCTCCTACCCCTCCCCTACCCCACGACCAGTCCAACACATGAGGGCGGGGGTCAACAGAATCATATGGGGGAAGTCCTTGACACCCCACACACAAACGAAGGAACACAAATACAACTCCCCAACAAATACACAGACCCAAACACAGGGTCGTTACACTACCTCCTCCCCCCACTACAGAATCCCTCGCCCACGAGGGGACAAACAAAGTCATCATACCGTCTTGGGGCCCTCCTGGTCCGTTGTGGGTGAGCTCCCAGCGGCGCTCCCGACTCTGCGGCTGGGACCTCGTTCGACGGCAGTGATAAGGCTTCTGGGGGGGTTGACGGACACACCCGAGACCCCGACCATTGGCCTTCTGGGGGCTGCGATACCTACCTTGATAGGGGGCCAACCTGTCCCTGTGCAGAGCAACTCTTCTCTTGTTCTGGGGCATCTGCATTCTGTAGACCACCTCCCCAGGCGTTCCAACACTCTGCAGGGACCCACCCACTGGTTGTCCAGTTTCGGGCACCGTCCCCTCTTCCTACGAGGGCTGTGCACCCAGACCAGCTCCCCTGGAGTTAAGTGTCGGCCCTTCGCTCTTACATCATAGTTCAGTTTCTGGCGCATGCCCGCTTGCTCCTGTCGTCCCAGGGCAAATGCATGGGCTGTCTCTAACCTGTCTGAGTGTGGTAGGGGGCCAATGATGTCCAGGGCCACTTGCTCCATCGGGGCTCCTAAAACAAACTATTGTAGGCGGGCGTGAGACTGACCTGTCAGCCCCTTCCATGCTATACAGAGGTCACAACGGCGGCATAAATCCTCCACATCCCTCCTGCACTGGCCCCAGGAAAACCCCTGTCGGAGGCGGCGGAGGGTCTTTGTAACGCCAAAATGTCCAGACCCAGATGCTCCATGCACACCCTGCAGGACTACGTCTTTCAGGCCTTTCGGGACTACAATCTGCCACTGCTCCTCACCCGTGGAGGGGTCCTTCCATGACCTCTGTAGCACCCCGTCTTCCAGACGCAGAGCCTCAAACTTGGACTACAACCCTTTAGTTACCCGCGAGAGCCCAGCAACCTCCTCCCACGGTGGCTTCAGTTGTCTCTCCACCCACTGCAACACAGGCTGGATATCGGGGTCCTGATCTTGTTGGTGCCTCCAGCTGTCTGTGCCGACCACCTGCAGCCCTCTGCAGGTTACCGAGTCACTCTGGCCTGATTCTCGACGGTTCTGATGCGGCTCTCGCCTTGTCACACCATGGCGCCTCTCAGCTTTGTTAAAGGCCCTGCTGAAATACCCCACCACTCTCTTCCCCTCTTTCCCCTGCTGGGATCGGACCTCTCCAGTCCCCACGCCGCTTGCATCCATGTCGAGGATGAAAGGGAGGGAGGGGTCTGCAGGAGCGAGGACTGGGGACTCGGTCAGGGTTTGCCGCAGACGGCCTGCTCCCTGGCACTGTTCAGTCCACACATAGTCTCGGTTCTGGGGCACCCACACTGGGGGCATAGGACTCGCAGGTGCGGGGACCATGGTGGCAGCAATCTGGCTGGGCTGAGGGGAGATGTGCTTGACAGTTGCAACCTGAGGTTCTGTGTAGCAGGCCACAGGACCCATAAGAGCATGATCAGGAGCTGTGGGTAACAGTGGAATGAGAGGGCCCTCCTTAAAACTCCATGTCCCCACACCTAAATCCAACTGGCACCCCGCAGCCCTTAAAAAGTCCAGCCCCAATATGCACATGTCCTGCACCTCTGCTACCCACACAGGGTGGGTGATAGATCGGCCACCCACATTAACAGTCATTGTCCCCCTTCCCCTTATAGGTGACATGTACCCTGTGACTGTGCGTAGCTGCACTGTGGTGGGTTGGATCCGAGTCCAGTCTGGTACTACATCAGGCCTCACTAGCGTTACCGAGGAACCAGTGTCAATCAGGGCCGTGCATGGGATCCCTTCCACAGAGACTGGGACATAACCAAAGTCCCCAACACACATGCAGCCAACCACCACAACCCTGGTCGCTTGGTCTGGGGCTGAGTTAGTTTCAGAGGAATTCTTGGCTAGGGCCCCCTGTCTGAGCTGTTGGGCCCTGCCCGTTGGCGATGAAGGTGTGGAAGCTACAGTAGGGATCTGCGATTCCTCCCTCCCGCAGACCCTGTGTCGTTTCCCTTCGTCTTGACTGTTTTAGGACGCCGCCTCAGGAGGTGTCCCGGTTGGCCACAGCCCCAACAAAGGGCTGGGGGCGTAGAGGGGTCCCGCGTCGACTGTAGCACCACTGCTCAGATCATTTCTGTCAACTCTGAGACCCAAGCAGGTTTCTCCTGGTTCAGCTCTGCCCCTTCCGCAGATCTGCATGCCGATGGTTGTCCTCTCTGTTCTTTTCCCGCTGCTGCTCCCAGCAAACACTCTCTCTCCATTGCCAAGTCCAATGCGTCTTGTAAGGATCGTGGGTGCATCAGCTGAACCTGCACACGCAGCTCCGGCGGTGCCAGGGCTCTGATGAACTGATCTTTTGCTAGTTCATTCTGAACCCCAGACTGCATGTGTGAGTAGCCTCTGCGTGTGAGGCTCTCAATGTCATTAGCCAAAGCACGCAGGGGTTCACCAGGCAACCTGCTCCTGTTGTTGAGTTTATTTTTAAAAATGTCTGGTTGCACACATTGTCCAAACCGCCTTTTTAGAGCTCCAACTAGGGCATAATAGTCTTTTCTGTCCTCTGAGCCAAGCAGCAACAGGCAGTCCAGTGCATCATCTTGTAGACAGAGAGCCAGCTGCAGGGCTTTATGCTCCTCTGTCCACCTCCCTACATGAGCCAGCAGCTCAAACTGTGCATGGAAGGCCTCCCAGCTGGACCTACTGTAGTACTTGGGCGTCTTCACGGGACGGTGACGTTTTGGACGACGCTGTCGTAACTGTCATGGCTGCCGCCATGTGAGGCTTTTGGCGCTCTTTGAGAAAATGGCGTCGACGGACCCGTCCCCCCGCCGGTACTCAGTCCTGCTTCGGCAGCCATACTCGCTGCAGAGCTGCGCAGAGCAGCCTTCGCCTGAGTTATTTTAGCGAACTCCTCTCTCCAGGCCTCCTTGTCCTCTACTCCCTCCGTTTTAAATCTCACTTGGGCGAACGCTCCGTCCATGACGCTGATGTCGCGGGTGGAGGCGACGAGCTAGTAGTACTCATTGGGCTCGATACGTGTTGGTTTACTTCTGACACCAATGTAATGACGCCAACACTGCAGACGGAGTCCAGCCAAACAGGGTTTATTCAGGGAAGAGCTG
>JBBPBX010066823.1:0-12239 GCA_038048925.1 Garcialebias charrua
ACTGAAAGCTTTTTTGAACAAGTGGGTCTTCAGTCTGGTTTTGAACAGAGTCAGATCAGAGGTGGCACGCAGCTCAAGGGGGAGACTGTTCCAGGCTTTTGGGCCGGCAACAGAAAATGACCGGTCTCCCCATTGTTTGTACCTTGAGCGAGGCACCTCCAGCAGGTGTTGACTGGCAGAGCGTAAATCTCTGCCGGGCTGATGGGCTTTCAAAAGTTCTGAGATGTACAGAGGAGCAAGTCCATTCAGAGCTTTGAAAACAAACAGGAGCAGCTTGAACTGTATCCTGAACTGAACTGGGAGCCAGTGTAGAGAGGACAGGACAGGAGTGATGTGTTCATATTTTCGTGTGTTGGTCAAAAAGCGCGCGGCAGAGTTCTGTACAAGCTGTAAACGGGAGATGGAGGATTGATTAATACCAACATACAAAGCATTACAATAGTCAATAGTTTTTGTTTGAACTACCAGTAATTGTTTGAAAAAAGGGGCAGATATAAAAGATTTTTTCTTCCTTCTGCTACCTTTCGTTTTTTAAATATTTTGTATGTTATTGTTTATGGGATTGTTTTGTATTGTATTTTTTAAATGAACACATTTTATAAAATAAATAAAAATAAAATAAAATTTGACTCCATTTTGTATGTTGCTTTGTGTGTTTTCTGTTTGTACAGCACTTTGGTTGGTGCTGTTTTAAGTGCTCTATAAATATCATGGTATGGTATATGTACAATCCGAATAACAAAAGTCATTTTTTTTTTAGTAATTATAACTAAATACAAAAACAACCGGGTTACATAAAGAAACATCAGATTGTGCCTGTTGGCCGTTGTAGCAGCACTCTGTTGGTATGCAGGCGTTCATGTCTGGGCACGATAGATCAGCAGGACCTGTGAGGAAGTTTTATTTACTCTTGAAATAACACATCTCAAACGTTTGTGACAACCTGATGTCAAACATGAGGGAAGCGACTTGTGGTGATATCATATTTGTAAAGGCACTGGTGCAATATATACTACAGCTCAGTATGTACCGGGTACTAGAGCTCGTCGAGCCCTTTCTCTGGTCCAATCGGCTTTGCAGCGTTTGTGACTCACTGTCTTCAAACTTCTGTGAATGTTAATAAATCATTCCCTCTGTTGAGATTCTTTTCTTCTGTACGTTTTTCGCCACACAACTCGTTCTGCAGTTTTTGTGCTATTTCAGCTGTTCATATATAAAAACGTTCAGCTTATTCAAGACACTCCTGTTATGAATTATGCCGATTTGAAACATTTAGCATTTTCTGACATGTTTTGAAACGTTGAAAATGGATGATCTCTTCTTTACATCCTTGAAACCCTTTGGAATATTTTCCTGCTCATTTCAGCTGTTGTTCTGGATCAGCTTCCTTCAGCTTCTTTGTGCTGATTTCTGCTTCCTTTAGCTGCTTTCAGCTTCTTTCTGCCAATTTCAGCTTTTTATGTTCCTTTCAGCTTCTTTCTACTAAATTCAGTTTTCTTCTGCTATTTCGGGTATTTTTTAGAAGTATTTTATGCTAACTTTAGTCTTTGATCTACAATTGTTTATTGCTAATTTTAGCCTTTTCTGTCCTTTTATAATTATTTCACCCTTTTATTCTCCTTACAGTTTTTTTCTACTAATTTCAGATCTTATTTTATTTTTGCTTTTTCATCTACTTTTAGTTAAATTCAACTTTTTTCAACTCATTAACTTTTTCTTGTTAATTTTAAATCTTCTTTTGATTTATTCAGCCTCTCTCTTCGTGTTTTGAGCTTATGTTGCCAATTTCTGCTACATTTCTGCTCTTTTCAGGTTGTTTTCTACACATTTCTGCTGTTTTTTTCTGCTGCTTTCTTCTTTTATTTTCCTGCTTTCAACAAATGCCATCTGTTCAAATTCATCTCACATGAATGATTTAGTAATTCACCCTTTTCAGCTTGGTTTCAGCTTCTTCAGCAGCTTTCAGCTAAAAGCATTCAGCAATAATCATTCAGACTGCACTTTCACAGGAAATGTAATTTAGGTTTTTCTAAATTTCTCTTTTGGGGGTAGGGTCACTCTTACAATACAAATAATAGATTGACTTCAAATTTGAAGGAAACAAACTTCGTCCTCCCACTCTGCTTGTTTTTCGGCCATTTTTGAGAATCAACAGCACAGCGAGCATCTTGGGCACGTGCACTACCTAACGCTCCTATAGCCGCCCCCACGGGTTCCACATCCTGAGATCTGCCACCAATTCAACAAGTGGCTAATTATAAAACTTTATTTGTTCCTGTAATGGTTTTAGTAGCACTAACGCAGGTTGAGAAGGTGCAGGTATAAAATCAATGCTGAACATAATTTTTAAATTAATTTATGCCAACTATTTTAAATATTTCTAACAATTAAAGTAAAAAATATACCTAAAATTAATTTTAAATAAAAGCTGGAGACTTTCTACGAACCCCCAGCTGATGTTCCAAGACCCACAGACTCTAACTTAGTAAACCACTATGGAAACATCAAGCACATCAATCCTCATATTCAGTCTCTCCATCATCAGTGTTGCAGTTTATCGTGCTGAACCCAGGAAGCGTGACCCGTCCGTCCATGTAGATTTCACGGTCAGAACCCAGGTTCATGCGTTTGACCAGGTTCTTCTCGTACATCAATGGGTGGTAAGAGCCCACCGTGCAGGCTTCACTGTAAAACTGCTCGTAGTAGTGACAGATATTTGTCCTTCTGTGGGACGGCAGGAACTCGTAGACGTGCACCACCTCACACAGAGACATCATGAGGACGATTCCTGAACAAGAAAACAGGATTTGCAATATAAGTTTTCCAAAATAAGAATTATTATACACAGGAGTTTAAATATGAGCTCTAAGAAACGAGACATGAAATGGGCAATGTGCTTGGTCAGGATGGGGGACTGCGACACAGTGAAGATTCAGCACAGTCTGCTGGCTTCCTTAGATACATAACTTTTACTAACTGGCTTTGTTAACGCATGTGAATGTTTCTCTTCATTGCGCTGAGACGACTTCGGTTGTGACTTGGCGCTATAGAAATAAACTGAATGAATTGAATTGAATTTGGGTCAAGGGTGAGGTTCTGCCTCAAGTGGAGGAGGTCAAGTATCTCAGGGTTTTGTTCACAAGTGAGGGAAGAATGGAGCGTGAGACTGACAAATGGATTGGTGCAGCATCTGCAGTATTGTGGACTCTGTGCCGAGCTGTAAGGCAAAGATCTCTGTTTACCAGTCAGTCTATGTTCCTGTCCTCACCTATGGTCATAAACTCTGGACAGTGACTGAAAGAATGAGATCATGGATACAGGAGGTTGAAATGAGTTTCCTCTGCAGGGTAGCTGGACTTTATCTTAGAGACAGGGTGAGAAGTTCAATTATCAGGGGACACTCAGAGTAGAACCGCTGCTCCTCCACATCAAGAGGAGCCAATTGAGGTGGTTCGGGCATTTGGTAAGGACACCCTCTGGGCGCCTGTCTAGGGCGGTGCTTCAGGCATGTCCGACTGGGAGGAGACCCCAGGAAGAGCCAGGACATGCTGAAGAGGCGTCGCTCTGTTGGTCTGGGGACGCCATGGAGTCCTCCCAGAAGAGCTGGAAGAGGTGGCTGTGGAGAGAGATGTCTGGACCTCCCTGCTCAAGATGCTGCCCCCGAGAACTGAGTCCAGGACAAGATGATGGATGGATGAATTAAAATTTGAGTAATTTTTGAACTCAGTTATCTGTTTCTTTTGATCCGTTGGCTTGAGTTTTGTTGCGAATTCAAAAGGTTGAAGGAAGCTCTGAAACGAATGTGCAAATTTTATGCAGGTTTATTGTACATATAAGAATAAACCTTACAGCAACCAACAGACCTGACTCTAGCACAGTCCAACACACACACACATCTTCGAAGGCGGACCACGGTTTTATACCTCTAGATGACGTCATCGCCTCGTGGGACCAATCCTGGAACCGAACCGCCTTGGAACCGCCCTAGAACTTCCCCTACTCTGTGAGTGATCCGCCTCTCAGCCAACAAGCTATCAGCTTCATATGTCAATCATCAAATGTTGGGTGTGTTGTATGATACAGGCGTGTAATTGTTCCCTAGTGAAAACAAAGCCCGAGAGAAAAACGTTCTGCCTTGTGTCACATTTCACATTATAAGGCAGAATTAAGTGAATACAAATAATGGAACATAATGGGTGTAATGTAATACTGATAGAAATATATTTCAATTCCCCTTTTGACATGACAAACATCATGTCAACAAAATCCTATATGTTCTATGTGAGAATGCAATTAAAAACTTGATACACATTGGAAATCTCTAACATTCCCACCCACAGCAATATTACATCTAAGTTACCCACCCAGAATATAAAACCCTCATATAAAATAAGCAATAATATAAATGGTAATAAAAACTAAACAGAATAAGATCAGAACAAACAAACAAAAAATAAAACAGACAAAAACAAAGAATAAAACAAATGTAACAAACAAATAGAAACAAGACAAAACAAACAAAAACAATGAACAAGAATAAAACAGACAAAAACAAACAAGACAAAAATAGATGCAAAGACGAACAAATAAAAATAAACACAAGAAAGAACCGAGCGGACTGTCCCTCCTATCAACATACACGCCTCTACAGGGTATATGCAGGAATAATGAAGTTAAATTCAATACCTTTAAAAAGGCGTTCAATAAAAACAACTGGGGCCTCATGTATCAAAGACTTGCGTGGATTCCTCACTGAAAAGTGACGTACGGTCAAACCCAGAAAAGTGTGCACGCACAAAAGAATCCGGATGTATCAAACTGAGCGTACACCTGAATCCACGCACATTCCTTTTGTACATCACAATTGACGTGGAACTGAGCGCACGTGAGACACCTCCCCTGACACGCCTACATTTACATATGTTAAACAGATGCAAATTACTTCCTGCATGTGTGAAGGACATGTTTGTTTGATCCCTGCGCGATCAGAAGTGATTTCTAGATTCAGGAAAATAATGAATTTAATATAATATGAGTGAGGACAAACATCCTAAGTAAGAATAGTAATAAAATGTGTTCATCATGCAAAGAACGAGTGATTGTGTGTCGGTATTTGTGTGTGCGCGCACCCTGCTGTGGTGCGCGAACCGGCTCATTCATTCATTCTGTGTGGAAATATTAACTTTGCGCACGAGTTTATTACCATTATTACTGTAAACACAGAGGAACTTACTTGGATGTTTGCTAGAACATAGATCTTTGTTTATGTAGATGATGTGAAGAAACGAGTCTGTGCGTCTTGGTGGAGACTTTTCATGACATGATGTTGGAGTCTCCAGACGCTGCGCGCCCCGCAGCCCTGTGCGCAGTCTGTCTGTGAAGCTTTTGCTCTCCTACAAGTTATATAAGGTGTACTTTCACGTGTCATTTTGGAGAAATCTACAATAAACGCAGATAATGAAACACCTCCAGCTGCCGTGTCAACACCGGTGAGGGTGCGCGCGGCGCGCTCCAAGCGCGACCACTCAGCCTTTGGAATCATATGGATGAGACATTCCATTGGACATGATCCGGCTTTGTGTGGACTGGACTGCACAGTCCCGATCGACCTGCAGCTCCCTCTGTGGAACAGTTTGACCGCTGCTTCTGTATGCACGCGTGATGCACGGCTCCCCAGAGCGCAGCAGCAGTGCCAAACTGAAAAATGATTATTTCTGAAAACGGCTGATAAGCCATATCCTAGATCAGAAAATTATATCTGTTTCTAAATAAATGCTCTGCGTGTTACACTATTTATTATATTCTCCAGTAAGGCTGAATGAATCCGTTCCTGTTAAATTTATTTTTGGCACAACTTTGCGCGTCCTTTATTTCACTGCGTCATGTGGATGTAATACTTGTTAATCGTGTGTTTGGAGGGAATATTAATCATTTTCACATCATGAACAGTTAATAATAATAATAATAATAATAATAATAATAATAATAATAATAATAATAATAATAATAATAATAATAATAATAATAATAATGAATTCAATTTATAACGCACTTTTCATTAATGGAAATCTCAAAGTGCTACAAGGTGCAACAGAATTAAATGTCAATAAAACAAATAATAAAACAATTAAAATCAACAACAGTATCAGCTATGATCAAAAGTAGAATCATGAGGAGTAGAGTATGCTCGGTTGAAAAGAAAGGTCTTCAAGCCGCTCTTAAAGTCAACCACAGACTGTGGGGCTTCAGTTTCTCTGAATCACCTGTAAGTGTCGCCAAAGGAACAAGAACCACAGAAACGTGCGTACGCCAGCAGGGGAGCTGGCGTGGAAATGTACTTGGATGCGCTGATATTCACGTTCATTTCATTTTTGTTACATACGGGGTTTTGCGTGGAAAGTGACGTGCGCAATGTTTTTGTGCGCATGCACGGTTGATACATGAGGCCCCTGGACTTTAATTTGACCTTATAAATTCAATACCTTCTCAAAAACCCTTAAATTTCCCAAAATTTGATTTATCAACTCTTAACAACTTCAAAACATTGCATATACTCTGCTCCATTTCTGGTATGTGTTAACCTTAGCAAAGAATCTAAACTATGCTTTAGCCAAGTCAGGCCATCTCATCTTCATCGTCGTCATAGACACCTGTAAGGGGAAAAACCCTACACTACTCTGTTGACTAGTCTGATATCTGAGAAAAAGCTCAACTGCTCTTATTCAGAGATGTCTGTGATAAGGGCTAAGACCACATTCAGAAAATTAACACTAAACCTATGATTAATCTAGTCAGAACAGAAAACACAAAAATCCTTCCATAACCTGTCAAACTCAATTATCTTATTCACATCCATTTCCTATATATATATATATATATTATTCTCTGTACCAGAATGTTCTACCACAAACATTTCCTATCAGTAAAATTCACCGCTAGGCTACTCTTAACAAAGGTGCAGCTAAAATGTATCCTCTAAAACATTTCTAATTATCGTTCAGATCTAAGAATCAAAATTGATAAAACTAAATTATATCTATAGAAAAGTAGTGAAAACCCTGTACACCTTTCTCAAAAATCTATCAACACACAACTATTGTACTGCACATTCACCAGGCACAAACATATATATAGTCACATTAATCTGTCTGTAACATTCACATTCTGTCTGACTCATTCATCTCAACAACCTTCAATCCTTTCTGGACCTCCTGGATCAAACTCACAGTCATACTTCACAGGTGTAAGAATAACCATATGTATCCTTTCAACATACGGTGTAAACAACAATTGAGAGGTTTCAACAAATAATGAGAAAACCTTGGCATATATTAGTGATTAGTTGGTTAGTTTGTTAGTTAATGTGATTAGTTCTGCTCTGCTGCATGTTCCACCTGTTAACCTGTAAGATAAATAAAAAAAATGGTGCAGGGAAATAGATTTTCCCTTCATTGGTTACACTGCAACATTAAGCATTCATTCAACATTAATTAATCTGCTGAAAAGGGGAGGAATGTAAACCCAGTTATGGTAAGGTTTCTCTGCTTGTCCATCACAGCTGTGGAAACATGTGATTGTAAAGTGCATTTCCCCTTTTCAAATATAAATTATTCACAATTTTATCTTACACGTTCTGTCACAGGGCTGACAGATCATCAGCAGTCCAGATTTGACCTGTAAATGAAAAATAAGAAAAAGTCAGCACTAAATCTGTATAAATTACCCCAAACATTCAGATCCAACCTGTTTTTAGGCACTTATTAAAATGATCTTTTATAACTTTATCAAATGTATAACTGTTTCCAGCTCTCATCACTGTATGAAAAGTTAAAACGTTGATCTAATTAGGTATTTGAAATGGTGTGTTTAACTATACAGTATGTTTGTTATTCGTCATCCCCTTTTTGAAACAGGAGGTAAACAAAAAACATCCTGTTACAAAGAAAACAATGGAAATGCTCATAACACAAACGTCATCTGTACTGCAGGTGGAAATACCACCAGAAAGAAAAATAAAAACTCAAAATAGCCGAACCCAACTACCTAGCATCAGACGTAATACTTCAACCATAAGATACATCACCCCATTAGACACATGTCACACCACCACGACATCCTATGTCAACACCTCCTTCAACACAACCTCTACTCCATCTCCTCCGCTATCCACACCAAAGTAAGAGAGCTTTAATCCTGCTCCAACACCGTGAGTCTTGCTGCCCTTCCACTCGGTCTCCAGGACAAAGAAAACATTTACCTTCCTTCTCTGCATCATGCCAGCAAACTCTCTACCTATGCCTGTCAAAAAGGTGAGGAAAAAGAAAAGAAAAAGACAAACACACATCCAAAAAGGAACGCAACAGGTGCCCATATCGAACATGATGGAGAAAATAGAACCAAACTGTACTGCTCTAACGCGAGTACATGAAGGATAAAACAAAAATGTGTATGGTAATCTAACAATCCATGAGAAGTGTGGCTGTGCAGGTCACGTGTCAGTGAGATCTGTACATGTATGTATGAATAATGAGTGTGCGTGAGGTTCTACCATAGCAAAAAATACTGATCATGAAAAACAGTAGTTATTGAATCACCACCTGAAGATCACATGGTCAGCTGACACATCAGCCAGGCTGCTATGTTTGGTAATGAGTTTTCCAGCTTGACTTTCACTTGTCATGAGTTCTCCAGCCCCCATAGGAGATGTCAAGAGTTCAGCAGTGGGTGCAGACCACAGTTCATAGACTTGAGTTGAAACTGGTGCAAAAACGTAAAACTCCATGTAACAGTTCAGGCACGAGTCATGACAGCTTGCGGCTTTAGCTGAACATGATGCATGTCGGCAGTTCAGTGCATTTTCAGTTCAGTGCAGGTGGTGTCAGCGTGCAGCTCAGCCGAACACAACGCAATTCGACAGTTCAGTGCAGTCCAGTGCAGGTGCCAACAGGAGTTGTTAGCAAAACCTAGCTTCAATGACAGCACAACATGTGATCTGTCCAAGAATGGTGTTCAACACTAGAGAGTCATGATGCAACCACTCCATGCTATGGTTGAGGAAACCTAGGTGTATGCAAACGAGTGTACTGAGCAATGCCAATGTTGTAGGGTGAGGAATAAAATTGTAAATTGAGAACTGCATATCTGTGTATAAGTGAAATCCACCACCAAACAGAAAGAATTAACTGCTAACCAAACGTCGTCATGGAACACCTGCAACGTTCACTGATTAGATGTCAAGCTGAAATCCTCAGAAAACACCTAAATAAAGTCACCCCCTGCAGTATGTCAGCTGTGTGAAGACTCCCTTCCAGACTCTGTCGAGCAGGTCAGAAGGCCAAGGCAGAACGCTCCTGCAGAACAAACAAGCGGCAGTCCTCCAAGAAAAAAAAGAAATACACATATAAAAAAGAACAAATAAAAATAAAAACAAACCACCAAAGTACTCCAAACCACCATTACACAGGCCTTGTTCATATGTCATTAAACATGACCTGCATCCCACCAGGCTGAAGTGATGAGAACTGGAAATGTAACAATTAATGGCGTGAGATTAACCCTGCATGTACTCCTTTAGGCAACATGTTCACGGGAACCTCACCTATAAAAATCAGAAATGTGTCTTTAACACTGAGAGTGAAAAGCACATATCTGCAAAAAATACAGTACTGCATAGGTCAGCGTGTTTAAAACAAAAGTCACAGCAACAAAAAATACAAATCTGACAAACTAACTAAGTCTTTTACTCTGGAGTGTCCTCCATAGCAGCACTAAAGTAACTTTTACAGTCCCAGCCTGAGCTGATTAAGTTGTAAAACTCCCCGTTATCAGCCGGAAACCCTTGAGGCGGACCTCCCTAGCAGGTCCAGAACCAGAACCAAGCGACAACTCACTCAGATTTATGGATGAAAGAGGCCTCTGTGCCGTGCAGGTTCACAGGCACGTAGGGGAGGAGGGGAGGAGATGTCTCCTTCCCGGAACCTCTCCCCCTTCGTGTCAGGCACGAACAGGAGAGTGTTATCTTGTTAGAAGCCATAAATCTGAGTTCTAGCCAGCAGCTTGCATCTGCGAAACTGCTTCGGGCACATCCCCAGACCAGGTTCCTGTCTCCCTGGCTTTTACACTCACAAATGCAACAAATGAGAATAAAAATAAAAATAAAAAATCTGTCCCTGTTGCCTTGTTTGCGTGTATACAGCACCTTCCGGAGTACAGGTCGCAATCCTCGAATAAAGAGAGAAAAGAAAGCAAAAAATAATAAAAAGATAAGAAAGTTATCTTAAAAAAATATGGGTGCGACCTATACAGTGGAAAATACGGTAATCGACTTTAACTGGGAAGGGGAAGAAAAATGTGACTCTTAACAGCGATCACAGTCCCGGCTGTGACCTAATCACACGCACGGCAACCTGTGACCCCGGAGCGGCAATCCACTCTGAACGGCAAAACCGTGTGTCGGATGAAAGCCCTGTGACTCGACGGCGACAGATGCCCGGAGTTCACGATGAAGCCTCGACCCCACAGTTTCCCGGAGTCCAAAGGAAAAGTGTCTCCCAGCCGACAGGCCGGAGCTCATAGAAGGGGGATGTGGGGGAAGGGCAAACTTAAGGCACTCGTAAATTATCCCTACGCGTGTGTGGAACTTCTGTGCTTTTCACCTTACTTACATGTACAAAAACCGCAAAAAATGCACATTCAAATGAAATACCAACAGTAGTTCACGTTTTTTTTACTTTTAGCTGCTAACATTATAAACCACTGGCCCACCTGGAGACAAACAGCCCTCAGTCAACAAATAATTTAGTGTGTCCAAACGCAGACGTTTCGTGTAATAGGAGTCCTGCTCACCTCTGTGAATCACCGGTTGTTGACTGCGCGCGTGCTCGTCTCTGTCGGCGGTGGGGGGGAAACCCTCCAAATCATCTCTCGTCTCAGACGAAACTGCAAACCTCTCAGCGTCGGTGGTCACCAAATTGTTACGAATTCAAAAGGTTGAAGGAAGCTCTGAAACGAATGTGCAAATTTTATGGAGGTTTATTGTACATATAAGAATAAACCTTACAGCAACCAACAGACCTGACTCCAGCACAGTCCAACACACACACACAACTTCGAAGGCGGACCACGGTTTTATACCTCTAGATGACGTCATCGCCTCGTGGGACCAATCCTGGAACCGAACCGCCTTGGAACCGCCCTAGAACTTCCCCTACTCTGTGAGTGATCCGCCTCTCAGCCAACAAGCTATCAGCTTCATATGTCAATCATCAAATGTTGGGTGTGTTGTATGATACAGGCGTGTAATTGTTCCCTAGTGAAAACAAAGCCCGAGAGAAAAACGTTCTGCCTTGTGTCACATTTCACATTATAAGGCAGAATTAAGTGAATACAAATAATGGAACATAATGGGTGTAATGTAATACTGATAGAAATATATTTCAGTTTAGAGGTTTGGAACATAGAACATAGGAACATAAATTTGATAGGAGAGAATTTCTTTGATTCAAGTCAAACTTCTCTCATTAAACTTTTCTTTGCAGCTATCATGCCGACAACTCTGAGGACAGGTTATACTGTTAGCAGGAAGTGGGAAGACAGCTGTGGTTTTTTTTCATACCAAGGAAACCAGAAGAGGGTGGGTTCTTCTGAATGGGCTCATCCATGTTGTCCTGTATTAGCTGCCAGAGCTGCCAGCCAAAGTGAGGATGCAGGATGTAGAAAGGCTGCTTCGGGTGAAGCTTCTTGTATTTTTGATACTGAAGGAAAATCGGAAACTCCGTATGGTTGTACCACTGCAAATAAAAAAGCATGTGTAGGATAAACTGTACACTGGATATCACATGTAACTACAGAACTCGTGTTTGGAGTGAAGAGATGCATTAAAACAACCTGTTTGTTTTTTTAAACTAGGAACATATTAAAACACTAAAACTAAACCAAAATCAATATGCTACTGTGCCTTGTTATATCTAGTTAAAACAAGAAGAACGCAAAGTCAAATAGTTCCTGCATAAAAACATAAATATTATCTGAGTGAGGTTTGAAGAAAAAGGGGCGGGGTCCCATGCTACAAGAACACCTGAGTTGAACAAAGAACTGGACAAGAACTCATATTTAGATTTTGCCATCACCTGGAAAACAAGAAAATAATCATTATACTGTATATATATATAAATATATATATATATATAATAATAATAATAATGTCTATTCCTGTCATCTGCGTATGTTCCCATACATAT
>JBBPBX010066824.1:0-11171 GCA_038048925.1 Garcialebias charrua
TAGCATTACAGTGATTGTTTTTTTTGTTCACAGGAATTTTCACAGTGATAATCCTGACTATAGGGATTCATGAGTCTAACAGCCTCAGGGTAGAAGCTGTTCCTCAGCCGAGTGGTTCTCCACTCAATGCTCCTCAACCTCCTTCCTGAGGGGAGTGGGGCAAAAAGTGTGTGTTGGATGAGTGGGATCCTTCATGATGCAGGTGGCTCTCTTCCTACATCTGGAGGTGTAAATGTCTGTGATGGTGGGGAGACTGACTCCAACATCTTCTGTGCAGCCTTCACCACTCTCTACAAAGCTTTTCTTTTTGCAGCTGTGCAGCCTCCATGCCACACGTTGATGCTGGAGCACAGGATGCTCTTCACTGCACACCTGTAGAAGGAGGTGCACTGAGCTTCCCAGTTCTTCATTCAAAGATAATTATTTCAAGGATTGTATGAGGATTCAAAAATATACTCACCTTGCTCTCTCCTCTCTTTCATCCCTATAAATACTTGGCACTTCACCTGGAAATAACGTTCACTTACCTTTTGCATCCTGACGTTGTTCCTTCTCAATCTGCATACTTTGGGGGTTGCCGCTAAATTAAATCATGATAAACGTGTTGTTTCTAAGAATATCCGAATAATCATACCTTTCCTTTTTTTTCTCTCTTGGAAAGAACCTCAGCAGAAAATATGCAAAAGAACATGACGTTTCTGATGTATTTCAATAATCTCAAAAATAAATGTTATGCTCCCAAATTCAAATCAATTTCCTCCATTTAACAGAGTTGAATGGTAAGCAAAGAAAAAACAAAATTTTCATCTGGTTTAAGCATTTGCTCATGTCCAAATCATTAGCGGGAAGGTTTTAGTATTTCTTTGTAGATTTCTGACTAAAACCTTTTCTAAAAAAAGTTTTGATTTTAGTCTAAGCTTTTAGTTTTTTTTTTTTTTGGTGTGTGTTTTTTTATTTTATTTTGTATTACCAATTCTACTCAGAATTACTCTGGTTTGTTCAGCACTCGTGTGCATTTACCTATTTTGATCACTATATAGCCATAGCGTCCTATTTTGGTTGTCAACTGGAAACGGGAAGAAGCATAGGTTAGCTGTCTCATCGGTCCATGTTTCACTCAAATGTTGTCATCACTCTTTGTTAAAATTCAAGTTTCTCTTGTAAATGGCCTCGTGGCTCAGTGGGGCTAACTTGTTTAAATAAAGGTTGAATGAAAAAAACGTAATGCCAAGTACAAACTCAAACTTATTTTCTACTAATAGAACAGCATAATAAAATAAAACCCCCATGTGTGTTTAAACTTTGTTTGAGCAGAGTCCTTAACATATAAGAGCCTAGCACTTCATATTAGGAAAATCTGTGCTACATTCAACTTCCTGTGGGAGGAGTTTGTTGTCATAACAATTGTTATGATCCAGTCTGTCAGCCACACTGAAGCGGGGACACATCTCCTAATTCCAAAGATAAAATTTCCTTAGATCTCAGCAAATCAAAAAGGCGTTCAATACAAGATCAACTGGACTTTATTTGTAACAGAAGACGTTTCGCTTCTCATCCGAGGAGCTTTATCAATTCAATGAACCAGACTGTGTGCGCGTGGATTTATAACAGGAGTCACGCACCAACATATGTAAATTGCAAGCTGAGGTAACACATACATGTAAATTGACAGATCACACCTTAACAGTAGGGAGTTCCCTTGAAGTCTCTGACAGAAGACACAACAACTGTATGTAAATTGACAAAAAACACCTCACAGCCCAACAACAGAGGTTTCTCAACAAACTTTGCTAGTCTAATTCACAGACAAGACACCTCTGCTCCCATCCGGTGTAAAACGTTTGTGAATCAGCCCCAAAACTGAGTTATAAGTCTTGGAAAGTTGAAATCTCAGACCTCCTCCTCTGTTAAGAGAAGGTTTTTCTCTCTTAACATAAACAGCTTCCTTCACACCCCTCTCAAACCATCTGTGTTCTCGGTCCAAAATTTGCACATTTTCATCCTCAAATGAGTGACCCTTGTCCGTGAGGTGGAGGTGAACAGCTGAGTTTTGTCCAGAGGAGGTTGCTCTCCTGTGTTGGGACATTCGTCTGTGAAGAGGCTGCTTAGTTTCTCCAATGTAACTTAGGTTACAGCTCTCGGATGAGAAGCGAAACGTCTTCTGTTACAAATAAAGTCCAGTTGATCTTGTATTGAACGCCTTTTTGATTTATCATGTCCTGGACAACTGAGAATCTTCACCAGCATAGATCTCAGCAGTTTCAAACATGCCTGGACAGTGTGGGAGCACATATTTCTGCATTTGGCCACATAACGTGAACGGTCTCATGTATTGATGGTAACCACGTTAGCTCGTAGCATAGGGATAATATGCTAGTTACTCACAACATTCGTTCACACATTATAGACCCATTAAACGACTTTAAACACATCCAGCACATAATCTACTGCCAAGTCTAAGCTTGTGAACAGAATCCACAAATGACACTTGTAGGTATTCCAGGTTATTTTAAATAAATCAGCAGCAGTTACCACCAACTTACTGCTTCTCAAAATGAGACTTGTTGGACCACAGACACCAGAGGACATCTCCAGGTGACTGTCATAAAATAAGCCAAAGAAACTTTCAAACATCCAAGCATCAATATTCACTAATTGTGAAAGGATTTTTTTTTACCAAACCAGCCACTAGGGAGCACAAGCCAGTGTATCTCTTGTGCCGGTCCCAAGCCCGAGTAAATGGTGAGGGTTGTGTCAGGAATGGCATCCAATGTAAAACACTTTTGCCAAAACCAAAATGCGTGTTCATCAAGTGAAACCTTACCGGATCTGTCGAGGCCCGGGTTAACAACGACTGCCACCGGTGCTGTTGACAAACAGGGTGCCGGCGGAAATTGTGCTACTGTTAGTCGAAGACCCGAGGAAGGAAACGTGTCAGGAGACAGAGGGAGAAGAGGAAAGTGAAGAATGTAGGACTGAGGGTTGCAACTCTAAATGTGGAGACAATGACAGGCAAAGGTAGAGAGCTGGCTGACATGATGCAGAGAAGAAAGGTAGATGTTTTATGTGTCCAAGAGACCAAGTGGAAGGGCAGCAAGGCCCGAGCTATTGGAGCAGGGTTCAAACTGTTTTACCATGGTGTGGATAGAAAGAGAAATGGAGTAGGGGTGGTACTGAAGGAGGGGTTTGCAAAGAATGTAGTAGAGATGAAGAGAGTGTAAGATAGGGTGATGTGCCTGAAGGTAGACGTAGAAAGTCTGATGCTAAACATCATCATTGGTTATGCTCCACAGGTTGAATGTGATGGGGAGGAGAAATATACATTTTGGAAAGATTTGGATGAAGTGATAGAGAGTATTCCCAGGGAGGAAAGAGTGGTGATTGGAGCAGACCTGAATGGACATGTTGGTGAAGGAAACAGAGGGATGAGGAAGTGATGGGTAGGTTTGGTGTCAAGGAAAGAAACCAGGAAGGACAGATGGTGGTGGATTTTGCCAAGAGAATGGAAATGGCTATAGTCAATACCTATTTCCAAAAGAGGGAGGAACATAGAGTGACCTATAAGAGTGGAGGAAGGAGTACGCAGGTCGACTACATTCTGTGTAGAAGAGGAAACCTGAGGGAGATTGGAGACTGTAAGGTTGTGGTAGGGGAGAGCGTGGCCAGACAGCATGGATGGTTGTGTGTAAAATGACTGTTGTTGTGAAGAAAAGAAAAAGAGTAAAACCAGAGAAGAAGACCAAATTGTGGATGCTGAAGAAAGAAGAATGTTGTGAGAAATTCAGCGAGGAGCTGGTAAAGGCTCTGGGTGATAAGAAAGAGCTTCCAAATGACTGGGCTACTATAAATTATAGCAACAGTAATTAGAGAGACAGGATGGAAGGTAATTGATAAGTCATCTGGACAGGGAATGGATGATAAGGAAACCTGGTGGTGGATTAGTGAAGTGCAGGACGCCATTCAAAGAAAGAGGTTACCCAAGAAGACATATTACAGTGAGAGGACTGAAGGGAGGTGACATGGCTATAAGAAGATGGGACACAGAGCAAAGAGGGAAGTAACTAAGGCAAAGCAGAGGGCAAACAATGAGTTGAATAGGAGATTGGACATTAAAGAGGGCGAGAAGGACTTGTACCGATTGGCAAGACAGAGGGATCAGGTTGGAAAGGATGTGCAGTGGGTTAGGCTTATTAAAGATAGGAATGGCAATGTTCTAACATGGGAGGAGAGTGTGACAAGAAGATGGAAGGAGTACTTTGAGGAGCTAATGAATGAAGAGAATGAAAGAGAAAGAAGAGTATAGGTCATAGAAACTTTGGACCAGGAAGTGGGACAGATTAGTGAGGATGAAGGAAAGCTCTGAAAAGATTGAAGAAGGAGGTTTGTAAATGTCTTGAGAGAAGGCAGTGAGGTTTTTGACTCAAATATTTAATGGAATATTTGAGGGTGAGAAGATACCTGAGGAATGGAGAAGAAGTGTGCTGGTGCCCATTTTTAAGAACAAGGGTGATGTACAGAGTTTTAGCAACTACAGAGGAATTAAGTTGATGAGCCACACGATGACGATCTGGGAGAGAGTTGTGGAAGCAAGACTCAAGGCCCCAATATACCTGTTTCTTTTGCCTGTTTTTTTTGCCTCACGCCGCTCGGCGCCGTGGGAGCGCCGCGGCAAAAGCCTTTGATCGCGGGCGTGAACGCGCCAAGCTCCAATTTTACTACGCCTACGCGCGCGCGTTGATAAACTGCCTCGCGTGTCAGCAAATGACCAATCAGCGACCTCAATTTGTCCTGTAGCCTGCACTCCAGAGAGCTGCGCTTGCACAGAGTATAATATGAACTGCCTGCGCGCAGCTCACGCCAGTCCAGCGGCGCTGGGCACAAAGAACAGTATACTGGGGAAGAGGTGACTATCTGTGAGCAGCAGTATGGTTTCATGCCAAGAAAGAGCACCACAGATGCCATCTTTGCATTGAGAATGTTAATGGAGAAGTACAGAGAGGGTCAGAAAGAACTCCATTGCGTCTTTGTGGACTTAGACAAAGCATATGACAGGGTGCCGAGAGGAGGTGTGGTATTGCATGAGGAAATCTGGAGTGGCAGAAAAGTATGTTAGACTGGTACAGGACATGTATGAGGACAGCAGGACAGTGGTGAGATGTGCAGTAGGAGTGACAGATAGCTTCAAGGTGGAGGTGGGATTGCATCAAGGATCGGCTCTGAGCCTCTTCTTGTTTGTTGTGGTGATGGACCGACTAACAGATGAGGTCAGGCAGGAATTCCCATGGACTATGATGTTTGCAGATGACATTGTGATCTGTTGTGAGAACATGGAACAGAAAACGCATCCATAAGAATCTGATCTGATTAGGAAGCTTGCATCTAACTTTTGACACCAGGAGATATTCAGTATTTTGATCTTGAAACTGATGCACAAACAGCAACATTTGTTTTTATTGGAAAACACTCATGTTTGGGGCTATACAGCAAGACCCACTTCAACATGTTTCATTGTTTATCATTAAACTACATTAATCTGTAAAGAAGAATCAACACAGGGATGTGGAAAAACCCTCACCTCTAGCTCCTGTATCAATATTATTGAATAAAAGAGTCCTGCATCATCTGAAGAGGATTGGGAACCACTTACGTGGACCCTGACCCTGGTCAGCAAAGGGTTTTATATGACTGGGAGTAGAAACACAACACTGTGCACGTTTTGTACCTCCTTAATGTGTGTGCATCAGGCCCACGTGAGTTTGAGCAAAACAAGAAACAACTCATTGTATTTATTGTGCCAACGCCTAAAACCTTATGCTTAGAATTTCTTGAAGGAAAGAAAATCACTGAAAAAGACTTGCTAAGAGCTAAATGTATAAATATGTCAAGCTAGAAGTTAAGTCTTGTACATTCTGTATAATGATAATAAAAATAATTATGGTAAATGGTAAACGGGGCTTATTTATATAGCGCCTTCCAGCCCCCTCTGAGGAGCCCCAAAGCGCTTTACAATACGAGCCATCTACCCATTCATACACACATTCATACACCGTTAGTGGTAGCCTGCCTTGTAGGGCGCTATCCAGACCTACCGGGAGCAACTCGGGGTTAAGTGTCTTGCCCAGGGACACAACGACACATGATGGGCGGATGCGGGACTCGAACCTCCGACCTCGCGATTGGGGGTCGACTGCCATTACCACTGTGCCACTATTCTAAAGGTAGCAAAAGGCTATAAAAACTAATAATAAAATCTACTTATCAAAAAGTTAACTAAAGCTAAAATTTGCAAAATGCTAGTTAAAAAGTAAAAGTAGCAAAAAGTTGACTAAACAAACAACTAAAAACTAAACAAAACAAAGGCTAACTAAAAACTAAATGTAGGACAAGGGCTATAAGTTGCAAGATTCAAAAAGCCAACTAAAAGAGGCAAAATCCAAAATAAATAAAATTTGCAAAAGGCCAGTTAAAGCAACAACATTTTAACAAAAAAACACGATAAAGAAAGCACATCCCCAAAACTAAATGTAGTAAAATAGATGGTTATATGTTTAAAAAATAAAACAAAAGACAGCTAAAGACAGCAATGCACAGGGTAAAAACTAAAAGTAGCTTAAAGGGGAATTAAAAGTATCAATATGCTGAGTTAAATCAAAAAGTTTGAAAAGGCTTGCTCATAGTTACAACTAACAAAAGGCTTCCCAACAATCAAATATAACAAAAAGGCAGTTAAACGTAAAAAATGTAGGTAAAAGCAGCAAAAATGTAAGTAAAAGCTAAATGTAACAAAGGCCTACTAAATGTTTCAGTCAACAACAAAAAAATACAAATGGCTAGCTAAAAGTAATAATAATAATAAACTTTATTTGTATAGCACCTTCCTACAGTGCCTTGCATTGACCAAGGTGCTTAACAGGACAGAAAATATAAAAACTGGTACAACAAATCAGTGAAAATAGAATTAAAAAAAACAACAGCAATAAAAGGAGGCAATGGAAATAAAAATGCTACATACTAAAATACCAAAGTAATAAAAGTTACACACTGAAAGCTTTTTTGAACAAGTGGGTCAAAAAAGGCCAACTAAAAGATGAAAGTAAAATAATAATAATAATAAGGTTTAAAATGATAACATATTTCATACCAAAGCTGCTTTGACTGTACCTCAGTGCAACTCTCGTCCTGCAGTTTTTAAGCTATTTTGGCAATTTAGGTATCCAAATGTTCAGCTTTATTAGGAGGAAGGTGCTACTTTTGGAATTGTTGCAACTTTGGCTTTTTGGAATATTTAGCTTTTTCTGCCACTTTTTTAATCAAAGAAAATTAATTTAGCTCATT
Organism: Garcialebias charrua; assembly: GCA_038048925.1. Lineage (NCBI taxonomy): Eukaryota > Metazoa > Chordata > Actinopteri > Cyprinodontiformes > Rivulidae > Garcialebias > Garcialebias charrua. Next base: position 7,336 of record JBBPBX010066824.1, read on the forward strand.
TTACATCCAGCAAATGTTTAAATCTGTTTACAGACTTTCACTGTTTGTTCTGGTACAGCTTCTTTCAGCTCCCTTGTGCAAAGTTAAACACATTTTCAGCTACTTTCAGGTAATTTCCACCGTTTTCTCAGCTCTTTTGGGCTCCTTTCAGATTATTTCTGCTAACTAGAACATCTGTGTGTTTTTTCTAACTTCTTTCTTATTTCAGCTTGTAATGCTCCTTTCAGCTTATTTCCTCAAGTTTCAGTTTTTTCTGCCTTTTCTGCTACTATTTAGCCAATTTATGCTAATTTTAGCTTTTCCAGCTAATTCCACATTTTTTCCAACTCATTTCAACCTTTTTCAGTCTAATTCAGCAAACGTGCTCTCTCTCTCTTCCTTCTTGTAACTTTCTGCCTTTTTAGCTGCTTTTCAGCAGTTTTTTTTTTTCTAGATTAAAGGAGCTGTATGTAACTTTTCTAACAATATATTTTTAACATATTTCTTCACTCTGTCACTACCTCCTGACATACTGATTTTAGACAAGTAATCTCTGAAAAAAACTATTGTCCCCTTGCTTCTCTAAAAGCATTTCTAAAAAGCCACAGTGACCCGCCGTTAACCAGCCAATAAAAACAGAGTTTGTAACCAGCCAATAAAAACAGAGCTTGAATTTGAATCAGCCAATAAAAACAGAGCTTGAATTTGAATTTCAGCAGAGCAAGGGTAACAGAGCCATATATGGCTCTGAGGGGGAGGGACCAGAAACGTGTCTCTGTTCAAAATTTTCCAAAGTTCCAGCGTGTTCCAGAAATTACATACTGAACCTTTAAGTTTTTTAGAGATAATTTCTACTTTCTGCTTTTTTCAGCCTATTTGGGTGAATGTGTTCTTTCTACTTTCTTCCGCTAACTTAAGTTTGTTTATACCTTTTCAGCTAGCATTTTTAACTTTTTTTAGCTAAATTCAGCAGTTTTCAGATAAATTACAGTTTCTTGTGCTATTGTCTACTTCCATCCTAATTGACTGCAAATTTCAGATTGCTATTCTCATTTCAGCTTATTTCTGCCAGTTTTAGCTTTTTGTACTATTTCAGCTACTTTTTAGCTGTTTTTACGTTAAATTTAGCTTTTAAACTAATTCCACATTTTTTGCTCATTTCAGCTCATTACACTTCCTTCTGATAGCTTAAGCTTCTTTCTACATTTCAGCTGTTTTTACCTAATTTAAGCATTTTCAGATAATTTCCTAATTTTATACTAATTTTTGCTTATTTAAACCAAAATCAACAAACATGTGTTCTTTCTACTTTCTTCTGCTTATTTAGGCTTGTTCTTCCTTTTTAGCTAAATTTCAGCATGCATTTTTAGATAATTTCAGCTGTTTTTCAGCACGTTCTTCTGCAAAAAGCATCCACACTGCATTTTTGAAGGAAATGCAATTTATCTAGTTTAAAATCAAAAAAGGCGTTCAATACAGAACAACTGGACTTTATTTGTAACAAACAAGACGTTTCGCTTCTCATCCGAAAAGCTTTATCAATTGAGTTAGGAGACAATGAGGGGGAGCAGTTATAACAGGACAAACCATTGACATGCATCAACATATGTAAATTGGAAACTATTGTTCTATATTGAACGCCTTTTTTGATTTTATCATGTCCTGGACGACTGAGAATCTTCACCAGCATATTCTCTAGTTTACATTTAAATCACTTTGTTCCGTGTTGTTAAACTTTCACAGCAGTGTGTGGTAGAATAATTATCTCCCTTTGAGGCCTTGTACACACGTAGCCTGGTGTTTGAAAAACGAATATCTGCGCAAAAAAATATTGCCGTACATACATGTTCGGATAGAGAAAGTGATTGTCTACATGAACCCGGTGATTTTCACCACAGAGAGTTGTAAAGAATATGCCCAACCCATAGGTGGCAGTGTAGTGCAAAGGTGAAACGTATATCAGCCAATCACAACCCTTCAAAGCAACCACAACTTCTTGTTAGTATTAAATCATGGCGTCTGGAGGTTCGTTTGTGTGGACAGACCGCGATGTTGAACTACTATTAAATACCGTGTTGGAGTACAAAGTTAATAAAACGCAGGAAAATGTTGACAACCTGACAACATGTGTGTGACACAACCTGTGTAACACTGTGTCATCAGCCAACTGGTTGTGTAACACTGTGAGAGGGTGCTATTTATAAGACTGAGCTGAACCCAGCACCTCAGACTGAGGAAGTCTTTCGGACGAAAGACGAAACGTTTCTACAATTTTTTGCTTTGTTTTGTTTTTTTGTTTTTTGAATGTCCAGAGGACCAGACTTAGCTTTTTTAGATTTTTCTACCTGGATTATTGAGCATGCATCAGGGTATGCTGAAAGAGGGGAATTCTCAAATCTCCACTTTGGTCGGAGTTTTTGTTATTATTCGTTTATAGTTACATCAACCGGAGTTCACGTGTGGATGAAAGGCCACACCGCATGATAAATTATCCGGTTTTCCTGATATCCGGCTACGTGTGTACAAGGCCTCAAGACTAGAATTGAGCCTTGTGAGAAAAATACTGGTTATGTTTCTCCAGTAGCTGTCAAACAACTGAAAACAAATTCCATATTCATTCAACCTTTGAATACAGGTTAGCGTTAGCCCCATTGAGCCTCGGGTTCTCATTTACAAGAGACCTGATTTAAAAAAAGAATGATTACAAGAGTAGACGACAAAGACAACAGTAGACAATCATAAAAGAAAGCTTATAAACTGAGAAGAATAAATGAAAGAAAATGGTATTTAAAAAAAGAAACAAAAATATACTGTATAGTGTACTAAACATGTAGACAGCAACAGCAGAAACAATTTTGCACATCCCCTTAAATCAATACATCTTGAACTATTTTGTATATTTTGAGGCAGTCATACTTGAATAATATTAATTAAGAATAACAATACATTTTTATATTATCTTGTGAATTGAAATCTGCTGAGTTCCTGGTTGCCATGGTAACTTCTCCCTTTTCTAGAAAGCTGAGGGGAGACAAAGCACCAATTTTCACGAGACAAAAACACAAACTAGAAGTTACGCCACATACAAACTGAAAGTTATGCACCACAACTCATGTTCCCTGAAGGAAGGGAACGAGGTGCAACATACGCTATGGGAATTGCGCCCCCGCACGATTACCTGAAGGAATACATTCACGCCTTTACGGCAGGGGCGTCAGCGTTGTGCCAGAGGCCCCGCCCTCTGGGTACTTAAGCCGCTGACGCCCATTCATCAATCTCCAAGATGCACTTCACCGAGCTTTCAGCATTGAAAAGGGCCAAGTATGTTGCACCTCGTTCCCTTCCTTCAGGGAACATGAGTTATGGTGCATAACTTTCAGTTCCCTTTCAGTCATGTCTCTCGGTGCAACATATGCTATGGGAACGTAATTCAATCACGCCCTTGAAATGCTCAGTAAAATGCATGCTAGTGTGAACGTCTGCCTCTATTCAGCAGGCATCTCAAGGCTGCTTTCTACTGTGTGTTAGAAAGGACAGCCTGAGTGACATCACACGCAGTAACATCCAAACTGTAATGCTTTGCAAAAGTGTTTAATGAGCTCCAGTTCGCAGCAGCACAAATGTCTGCAACTGGTACCCTTGAACAGTGACCACGAGGTGGCCAAGCCCCGAGTAGAGTGAGTGTGCACTCCAGAGGGCACCTGTTGACCTTTGCTACTGTACGTCCTTTTTATGGCCTCAGTCACCCAGTGTGAGAGACGCTGCTTTGATAGGTCCTTTCCGGTAGCAGGTGCTGCAAAGCACACAAACAGTTGATTTGGTTTTCTCCATTTGGCTGTTCTCTACATGTAAGCGAT
>JBBPBX010066825.1:3009-19566 GCA_038048925.1 Garcialebias charrua
GAGAGAGAGAGAGAGAGAGAGAGAGAGAGAGAGAGAGAGAGAGGTCGTGCTGAATTACATTAAAGGTCAGTCACAGAGGTTCCATTTTAGCTTTGCCTTCCGCTGCTAACTCACTGCGACCTGTGTGAACTGAAGGATTGCCTGTCACACCACCCATTTGATTTCTTTCTTTCTTTATGTATTTATTTTAGGATTTCTGGGAGAGTATGGATCAAGTACAACCCTTTCCCATTGTTTAAAAATTATATTTTAATGCTTATCAGAGGTGGAATATAAATAACCACTTTTACTTGAATAAAAATCACTGTAATGCCACGTTGATTATATGTGCTGCTGATTATCACTGTTGTATTCATTTGCACTCATCTACTCACACAGACTATTTTGTGCTGCTGTTTTGCGTATTGTTTGTATTTTATTTTATTCTTAGTTTAGTCAAAGTCGAGTCAAAGTCAACTTTATTGTCAAAACTGCAATATGTACAGGACATACACAGGATTGAATTTGCATTTCTCTCAGTCCCTCGGTGCAACAGTAACTATCTAAACACTAAACACTAAAACATTTAATAAACATAAGCATAAAATAGTAAAAGTGTAACACTGTCCTGAGTTTTTTCATAGTAGTATAAAAGTATGAAAAGTATGAAAAAAGTATGAAAATTTACACCAACACTGAAACACCAAACACCCCTAAAACACCAAACACCCAATGAACATAAGCATAAAATGAAATAATAAAAGTGTAATACTGTCCTGAGTTTTTTCATAGTAGTATAAAAAGTATAAAAAGTATATCTATAAAATAAACTGAAGGTTCTAGCATTGACATTTGCAAAGAGTGGCACAGCAGCATATGAGTTAATGTACACAGTATATGTATGAGGTAGTTGATGTTGGTATAGAGGCAAAGTGGCATATGCAGTAAGGCACATAAGGCACATTTGGCATCCTTAGATAAGGCTAGTCAGAGAATACTGTATATGTATCAGCAGTAGTGTAGATATAAAAGTAGTGTAAATGTAAACAGTAGTAATAAATGTAAACAGTAGTAATAAATGTAAACAGTATTAATAAATGTAAACAGTGAATGTAAACAGTAGTATGACTATAGGCAGTAATGTAATACAAACATTAGTGCAAATATGAGAAGTAGTGCAAACTGAATGAGCACATGACCGAGAGTTTAGTGAATAACCCGTTTGATGACACAGAGTCCAGTGTTAAAATCTTTGTGTTGTGTGGTAATGTGTGAGAAAGTTTTTTGTGTTAAGGCAGTTCAAATGGGAGGGGAGGCAGAGCAGGCAGAGTGTTTAGCATTCTGACTGCCTGATGAACAGAGCTGTCTCTCAGTCTGCTGGTTCGAGCCTGGAGACTCCTCAGTCTCCTCCCTGATGGCAGCAGTCTGAAGCAGCTGTGTAGTGGGTGTGTGGGATCACCTGCCATGCAGAGGGCTTTCCGAGTGAGGCGGTTGCTGTGTAAGTCCTGCAGTGAGGGGAGGGAGGTGCCGACGATCTTCTCAGCTGTTCTCACTTAATCTCTCTTAATCATATTTCTTAGTTTACATCTTAGATCTTATTATTGTTTCTTTACAATTTATATTTTTCCTGTTGTTGGATGTAACTGAGACCCTGTGTACACAATTTCGTTCCACTTCATGTGTGATGCGAATGACAATAAAGAACCTTAAATCCTTACTTGAGCAAAGTAACAAGTTAAATTAGCATTTAGAGATCCTGCACTTAAAACAATGGTGGAGAAAGTACTCAAACACTGTACTTAAGTAAAAGTACAAATAAACAGACAAAAATGTACTCTAGTAAAAGTACAAGTACCACATTAATGTTTTACTTAAGTAAAAGTAAATAAGTACTTGCTTTTAAAAATACTTAAAGTATTAAAGTAAAAGTACTTGCTGAATGTATTACCTAACGCAATGGCCTACAGTATCATTAAGTGTGCGTACTGTATGTATATTTTCTGTAATACATTAAAAGTGTTGTTCCAGTTTAAAGAACAATGCTGCAGATAGTGCATGTTTTTATTGTGTGACACCGTTCACACTTGGGCTTGTGATTCTGTGTGCGTCAGAATTTCAGGAATGACCTGCAGAGTTAAATGTCATTAAATAAAATAAGAAAGAGGAATGATTATACCTTTGAAATTTTTTATTTAACACAAAGTAAAACCAATGTGTCATTTTAACTGCAGTAAAAACATTGAAGTAAAAGTTGTCTGATGAAAAAAGGAGCAATAGACCAAACAAAGGAATAGACATTGATCACTTCAACTCCAGTTTGTCATCAACTCTAATTAAAATACTGTAGTCAACCTTGTAATGGGTCAATAGTGAACAATATTTTAACTTCCTGACACCATTTTCAAAACTTGGACCCGAGTGTTGATGAACTGACTCATTTTAATATTGCAGCAATTTGGTTTTCAATTTTTTTTTTGTCCAGTCTGTCTCTTTTGGGAGAGAGAATCTGTCCTGATGTACTGTATAATCTTTCAATAATCTTTCAATAGTTTTTTAACAAGGCCATGGGTGGTGCATACCGTATCTTCTGGCTGACTCTCCACTGTGGAATCCATTGTGGGTGTGTTGGCGATGCTGTGGGTGGCCCCAGCTCAGTGATATATACTGTATGCTAGAACATACATTATTGGCCCAACTTCTAGAAGGTGGGTGTAATATTACCTGTCCACTTTGCAGTGATTCAGTGGCCCAACTCCCCTCTCACCTTTGGTTACTTTCAAACTAACGAACAAATCAAAAAATCGCAACATGAAAGTTACTTGTAACTCAACACATTATAGAAATGTAGTGGAGTAGAAAGTACAGATACTTCATGTAAAATGTAGTGGAGTAAAAGTAAAAAGTACCCACATTTAATTCTACTTAAGTAAAGTACAGATACATGAAAAATGTACTTAAGTACAGTAACAAAGTATTTGTACTTAGTTACATCCCACCACTGACTTAAAACAATGCCTCTTTAGGATTTTAATTTGTATTTTTAGAACATTTCATCTGCCTATTACATGTAATTCCAACAACTTGACCCATTATATCACTCTGTTAGGAAACAACATTTTCTCTAGCTAATGCAAAAACCATCAGCAGTGTCAGAGGTTTGCGTTTGTACCACAAGGTTTGTGTCCCTCAGTAAAAGCTGCCCAAAGGGAGGGGAGTATATTTTTAAGTGGACTGAATTCCACTCAGTGAGCAGACGTTCTCTTTCTGCTTCACTGGTGAATATAATAATCTCTGTTTCAGGGACTGAGGGACCCCACAGACACTACATTTAGCCCAAAGATTTAAAAAAATGGAGAATTAACAGTGGTGATGATGAGAAGATTTAAGTTTGTTCAATATGGGAAACATCCATTCACGGTCTTTACCTGCTTATTCATTTTTTCAGGTTGTGGGCCGGGGGGGGGCAGTGGTGCCCATATCCAGCTATCACTGTGTGAGAGGCGGGGGACACGCTGGACAGGTCTCCAGTCCATCACATGGACACATAGAGACAAACATCCATCCAACATCCAAACACAGTGCAGCAAAAGGCATTTATTGCATGAACTGATTACATAAATTTTTGGAAAACTGCAAATGTCACTTTCAACAATTCAAAAAAAAAAAGGTTTGGTTTGAGAACCAAGAGAAGAAGCGCAAAATCCTTTAAAATGGAATAAACACAGAATAATCTACAGAACATCAATCATTGGTTCTGGCTCCTTCATGTGACAAACAGGATGAAAACTCTGTGAAATGCTGAATTATGTATTAAATTAATGTTTTATCATTTTATATATTTACAAAACTATTTCTGTTTGAAATGTTATATCTTCTTGTTTAAAAAAAGACACAGTTTAGTGGACAACATCTAAATTTGCGACTGGTGAAGGTTAAACAGCTAGTGGGAAAATGTTGTCCAGTCTGAGAGAACACTATCTTCACCTTCCATAATTTAGACCTAATTAACAGGTTGAAGATCTCCTGAAAATACTTTAGATGTTTTATTTTCATTATTACTTTTTACTTCTTGACCTTAATTAACCAGGCAAATCACAGATCTCTTTTACCAGACAGGCAGTCTAACATGCGTGATTTTGAACTGTGGGAGGAAACCTGAGTTCTTGGGAAAACCACACAGACATGAGAGCATGCAAACATAACACAGAAAGACCCCAAGTCCAACTCAGGGATTGAACCCAGGATGTTCTTGCTGTGAGGCAACTGCACTAACCACCAAGTCATCGTGCTACACATGCATGCATTAATGCTGTGATGGCAATCTCTGTTTAGAGAGATCATAAAAGACGTCAAACTCGTAGTTTCCATGCCAGATCTCTAGCTGGCACTGTGATTTTTACGCTCTCATTGACAAGAAGACCGTGTGTTCTGGGTCAGAAGCTTTGATAAACACATGTTGACGTGTCCCTGGGCAAGACATTGAACCCCTCATTGCCTCTGATGTGTGTACCATTAGTGTATGAATGTGATAAAGCTCTGATTAATCTTGGTATAGATCTAGTAGAGTGCTGTATGAATGGGTACATGAGGCACATATTGTGTTGTAAAGAGCTTTGAGTATCTTCGTAAGATAGAAAGGTGCTATATAAGTACAGTCCATCCATTTGAATAAGTTGAAATTTGTGAGCAGCACAAACAGTACTCTGCTCTCCACTACAACTGACTGACTGCAGCTGTCGTGAGCATGCGTGAACACCGCACCATCACCTTCTGTGAAATGATGAAGGTGTTTAAAAAAAATTCTGAGATTTAAATTTAAAAAGTTTAATGTCAGAGAACCAGGTGGCTGTTGTTGTGTAGACACTAAAAACAGTATTGTAAAAACTGTTCCTTAGTTTCTCCTTAACTGCATGCATATTGGACACCTTTAGGTCATTTCCTCCACATTCTAATCTTTAAAGCTCCTTGAAATGCAAACTTCACATTTTACTGCAGAGCTGCTTCTTTCATCATGGTAATATCACAAATTCTCATGAGACATCGTGTGGCGTCTGGATGATGAAAACGTTTTACTGGACCTGTGAAGTTCGTTAAGAACCATTTTTGACCCAGTTTAATTGCCATTTAATGAGAGGAAAACTGGCTTCCATAGTGAAGGTCTAACCATAATTTCCCAAGATGCAGGAGCAGCTGCTCCATGAGGTCAGATGGTGCGCAGCCACACGTTAAGAAATCATTGGCCCCCATATACGTATATATACTTTTACCTTTAACTGTGGGAGGAAAACGCAAGAAGACCATGTGAACTCAACAAAAACGACCCCAAGTCCAAACTGGGGAGTGAACCCAGAACCTTTTTGCATTGAGGTAATGGTGCTATACACTAAGCCATCATTCTGCCCAAATAGTAGTTCCATCCATCCATCCATCCATTATCTTTACCTTGTTTCTTATTTTTTGCATTAATGGGGTCATTGGTGTCCATATCCAGCAGTCACTGTGCCAGAGGCGGGGGACACCCTGGACAGGTCTCCAGTCCATCACAGGGACACATAGAGACAAATGAAACAAACAGCCATTCACTGTCTCACTCACCTAGAGACATTTTAGAGGTACCAATCAGTCTTAACATACATGTTTTTGGTATGTGGGATTCGAGTACCTGGAGAAAACCCACAGATGCACGGAGAGAACATGCAAACACCACCCAGAAAGGCCCCCAGCCAGGATTTGAACCAGCGCCTTTCTAACTGAGAGGCAACAGCTCTACCAACTGAGCAACCATGCTGCCCCATAGTACGGTAGTTCCTCCTAACAAAATACTGTATTTAAAAAAATCCAAATAACCTAATTAATGGGTGGCATGGTGGCACAACTGGTAGAGCTTCTGCCTCTCAGTGAGCAGGTCCCTGGTTCAAATCCCAGCCCGGGGGCCTTTCTGGGTGGAGTTTGCATGTTCTCTCCGTGCATGTGTGTGTTTTCTCCGGTACTCCGGTTTCCTCCCACAGACCAAAAAACATGCATGTTAGACTGACTGGTAACTCTAAATTGTCTCCAGATGTGAGTGAGAGAGTGAATGGTTGTCTGTCTCTATGTGTCCCTGTGATGGACTGGAGACCTGTCATGGGTGTCCCCCGCCTCTCAGCTGGACATGGGCACCAACGATCCCCGTGAACCAAAATGGAAGAGGAGGGGAAAGATAATGGATGGATGGATGTTTTTGCAACAATTTTTGTCGACTCATTCACAGTTTTCATAATTTTCAGTTATGGAGCAGGACAGGCCACTGCGTGCGTTGGTCTGTGAACCAGACGTGATGTTTGCAGTCAATCCAAAGTGTTTGTGGGGGCACTTCACAAAACACGTGCTGTGGCCCTGACCTTCAAATTTATTCGAAGTTGAATGGCTCTGTGAAGTAAACAGATCGTCAAGATCTGGTTCCCTTCATTGAGTCATTTATGACAACTGTAATATCTAGTAGTGACCAGGACTTCAGGCCGCTCCAGTCTCAGTGGGGTGGAAAACATTCTGCTCCATAAACACATTCTGCTAGCTCATTGATACAACTACTGCTAACTCACCTCCTGGGATCTTATTTGATGCAGCAAAAGCTGCAGTAAGCCTGTATAATCTATTTGTGAGTCTAAATTTGGAAGATAAATGATCAGTTTAAAACAGGTGAAAGCAAACAGAGCAGACATGAACTGTGCACAAAAAAACTAAAAACAGACGGGACATTTTTTCCAACATGGTCAGTCTATTTTCACCTGTCAACTCTTGGATCGCCCACAAATGGATCTTTTTTTAGCTAATTATGTGGCTCCTGGATGCATTGGTTAGGGTTTTAAAGCAAAGGGGTGAGTTAAAATAAAAATAAAAATCCCATTTTTGGTGGTCGTGTGGGTGCATGTGGATGTGGGAAGCGTTTATTTCTTTAATTATTAGACTGTTTTCACAAGACTAAACCTCAACCCGCGAGAGGGAAAAGAAGAAATGCAACAAAATACATATTAGCTAACATGTCCTATATTTTTCCACATGAAATATAATGTGAATAGTAAAATTTGTGTGATTAGCAATTCAGGAAACAAACGTCTGCCCAACTAGCATTTATGCTCAAGAGCCGCTACTGCCTGCTAGATCCATTGACCTTCAAAAATTCAATGATTGTAAAGAGATTCCAGTTAAAGTTAAATGAGAAGTGCTGGAAACAAAAGTGAAAGAAAAATGAAGGTTACTTATACGGTTGTAAAATGTAACCCTTAGCAAATGGTGAACTTTAGTACATTTTGTGCTATACAGTATTACTGTCACTTGAAAAGATAAGTGCCTTTGAATTTCCAGGTACATTAAAGCTCATTTTCTTTTGACTCACCCTCTTGTGTAACCCATGTATTTTCCATCATTAGCCTTTTATAGCAACTTAATGGGATGTACGATGAGTGTCATGGGTTCACAAAGAGCTAGCAGGCTAACCAGTGAACCAGAAACACGAACCACTTATTCAATTAGCTTACTGTAATCTTATCATGACCCAACCCTGTCTCCATCAGTGCATGCAGTGATTTCTCCGTGGATACCTGTATGTGAATGAAAATGTAAAGCTGATGAATCCACACCAAACAGCTCATGAGACTGCTGGGTTTTTAGTGCAAACAGAAACAAAAGAGCCACGTTGTTGAGCTCGACACAGACACAAACATTTTCCCAATAAACACATCTAAACTACTTAAAAGATTTTCTGCTTTAAACTTTTGTAGCCACAAGTATATTTTCCAACAAATCTACACAAGCACATGGTGACTCCTTCTGCACAAATGTTTGTACTGAGTCTCCTGTGCAGATTATACACAAACACACACATATACACACACATATGCTGCAGATGACAAGTCAGTCGGCTTTGGCTGTTTTGGGACTCAGGAGTCTAGTTAACAAAAGCTAGCATCAATCATTTAGCTGGTGGAGAGCTGCTCGGTTGATGGGGCCGTATGTGGGTGAGGAACCCAGCCATGCCCCACAATCCTTCACTCCAAGGGGGGTTACAGGAGCCAGGGCAGCAGGGGGCTGGAGTTGAGAATGAATGATGTCTTAATCATCTGAATATTCTGGTATTCCTAGTGTTAAATACCAGAAAAGCCAGCTGTGACCAGAAAAAAAGTGTAAATGTACATGCAGGTAAGGAGCAGCAGCTGATTAGGCTCTGCCAATGAAGACTCATCACATCCTGATCGTTTTCACTGTCTGAAGAACACAAGCTGAGTTTTTCATGTTTCTCAAAAACTTCCTGCTCTGCATGTCAGCGTGTCTTTCACTATGTGTGATCCCCAGACCAGCTACTTATTTTATTCTTATTTTAAAGGTAAGCATCACAAGTTCGCAAGGCGCTCATTACAGGTAGTCCCCGACTTACGAGCGCTCTGACCTACGAGGTTCCGGACTTACGAGCTGGCGAATTTTTGGAAAAAACGCAAAAAATACCGAGTTTTTCTGTGTTTTTTCACCACAGTTCGTTAGCTAAACATGTGGACACACGTTTCCGATCATTTTTATGCACTCATAAGCAGTTTTTCGATGAAAAACGAGTGTTTGTAGTCGCGCTAGCAAAACCGTTCCAACTTACGAGCGAAATTCCGGACTTACGAGACACGTGGCGGCCGTTCCGAATTACGAGATTTCCGTGTTACGAGCAACTCGTTGTAACGGAACTCGCTCGTAAGTCGGGGACTACCTGTACTCAGTTTCTTTTTTGGAATCACTTGGCACGTTCACAAAACAGCTGCAAAGACCAGTTTGTGTTTTTGCTGCCTCTGCCCATTTATAAATAAGAGATCATGGAGCCAGCCTTGTCCCGCACAAACGTGAGCTTTCAGAAATGAAGCAGGCATTTCAAAACCAAAAGAGGTGTGGAGCAGAACTCAGCTGTGTTGATGTGGAGGGCAAAACATTTCATGTGTGGCAGATGTCTCTGTGGTATCACTTAGTTTCAGCAGTTATCTTTTTGCTTAACTTTGCTTTGATTTAATACAAAGTTGCAGTTCATCATCATCAAGCTTCCTTCAGAACTAAATCTGTTTTGTTCTTGTTTTATATCAAAATCCGTGGTTGCACAGACAAGATATCATTAATTCATCACATTATCAAGCTGCTTAAAATTTCACATCAATTGTTTTGTCTCTGTTACGGCTTTTCTCATGACAAAAAGGAGCATCAGAGGTGAGTTTAAACCACGTATGTCAAAGTGCCGGCCCGCAGGCCACATCCGGCCCGCAAACTAATCATTGTTGGCCCCCTGGATGATATTTAATTACTATTAGAAACGGCCCGCAGGCCACAGCCACCCGCTGGTGTTTTGCACGCACCAACACTACATTCCCCACAATGCAACAGTAGTAAGGATGGGGCCGATCTGATCCGGAGTCGTGTCTCATGAACCCAGAGTAATAAGACCCGCCTCACGTCACATTCAGGAAATCCATTTCATAGTTTGCAGCCAGTTACAGCGTGAGGACTGAGTGAGTAGCACTTTAGCTAACAGCTAGCCAACTTTTCATTGTAACATAGCCGCAGTGTGGAAATATTTTACACTAAACACCGCAAGACAGCAACGTGCAATGTCTGCAGAGCCATAGCGCCACATTAAACCGCGGTCAAGTTAGTTTTACGTTGGACATTCGAGCTCTGGGGCTTCAGCGGGACGCCACTCTCGCTGAACCGAAACAGGGAGACCGACCGCGGCCAGCTGCGTCCAGTCCGACCCGCTGTCTGACCGTCTCGTAGGAGGGACAGGCGGAGAGCGGCTGACCAAAATCAGAGCGCCCGCCCCGGATTGAACAAGAAAAACACACAGCTGAAGCCACGGAGCTCAAATGTTCACCGAGAAGTTGCTAAACTTCATCATAATTAATGACCAACAGCTATCAGCTGTAGAAAATGAAGGATTTCACAGCTTGATACTTGCAGCCAACAGTAAACAATCATAAAAAAGCATATTAATTAAAAATCATAAGAAAACTGTATTAAAAACAAAATGAAACATAAACAGCTACATTATAAAACAATGTAAAATACTAAAAGCAGGAACATGTCTGTGTTGATTTATGCCAAGAACTTAGCAGATGTAAAGCTATTTAATATTTTATTTAATTCATTTATTCATTCATTTAAAAGAGATGAAATAAAACAAATTCATCAAAAAGAAAACATTGAATGAAAAGAGTGCAGAAAGAAGAAAATAAATCTTATATCACCCCCTTATAATAAACATTGAACCAGTCCGGCCCTTGGCTGGTAGCAAATTTGTTTTTTTGGCCCTCGGTGTATTTGACTTTGACACCCCTGGTTTAAACCCTCTCTCCCCATTGCCACAATGGCCTATTCAGAAATCTCACTGAGGTGACCAGAAGGTGTTTTTGCTTTTGCCCATGTCTTCCTCGGGTATGCACAGCCTTGTTGATTTTGCAAGTTGGTGGAATTGTCATAGGATGAACACTCGAGGATCATGTGATGTCATTTTTTGTGACACTCAACAATAGAAGACATGGATCTCATGCTACTCCTGCTCACCCTTCTTCCTCTCATCAAAAACAAATCAAAACAGAGACAGAGAAGATCACGTGCTGCTAGAAGGAACACAGCAGAAAGCTACATGAGAGTTTGATGCCATACAGTAGCATTTGCTGTAAAGCAGCCAAGGGCAATCCGACATAAAAAGTTAAGCTAACGCAAACTAATATTAGCTTGTTTACAGTCGAAGTCTTGCACACAACCGAGGAAGTGATCAAATCAATGTCAGTTGTCAATGTCTGTGTTAATCAATGCAGTATACTGACGTCACATTTTCTGCATGAGTCGATCTGCATGGAAAGTCAAACTGGAAGTCATCCAGCCTTCTCCATGCAAAGACCCTGGAACCTGGACCAGGCTGACCCAGGCAAAGTTTAAACTGTTTTGTGAACGCGTCTACTGAGTGACTGCACCCAGTATAAATCAGGCAGCTTCATTAGGTTAGTTCAGGACTTTATGCCATCCTCCTTGTTCTAATAGTAAATTGTAGAATAATCTAATCCACTGGCTTGTGACTTCTGCACAGCATCATAGAATGATCTTACAGTAATCCTTACTGAAGAACGTCTTTGTTATTTGTACACTTTCTAAGCACTAATAAAACCAAACCGAATAATCTCTCTCTAAGTGCTGTGTGTTTTATCATGACTATAAAAGTTGTAATAACTTTGTTATGTGAAATATAAAACCACACTATCTTCTTTTACATATACACATATCCTTTGTTAACAAAGAACATAAACATATTAAATGATTTAGTACTTGAATGGGCTAAACTTCAATATTGTGTATTTCCCTGATTTTGTGATCCTATCACCGAACATTGTATGACAATCTCCATGTGCTATTTTAATTCCATTCTCCGACTGGCTGAAAAATGAGGCTTAAGACTGCATGTATACAATCTGTGTGTGGGGGTGGGGTGCAGGGTTGTTGGTTCAGTATGTACTGGGTTGCATGTGTTGCAGCCCACATGTGAGCAGTGATAGGAATCTTATTGCTGTCAACTGTCCAAAGGCCAAAGCTCAGCTGAACAAGGAAAATCCCCGAGTCTGGCTTTCTGCAGCATTACTGGGCTCCTTGTCTTCTTTAATCTAGACTCTTTTTTCTCGCAGCGGCAACTGAACCAGCACATGATGGATGCCTTTTGTGTCATGAGGTGTCCTTTTTCTTCTGTCTTTCACCCAATAATTGTCTCATTTTACTTGTCTTTGCCCAACTTTCGAAATTAAATAAGGGCTTTGGTGGCAATCGCAGTTGAGCAAGAGTTTAAATTGAATCACCTGAATGTGCCCCAAATACAAGTTTCTTCTTATGTTTTCTAATTTTCTCTTTTTGTCTCTCTATATATACATTGCTCCATGTCCATCTCAGTCCATATCAGATAGTTATCACAGGGAGTTTGAGCATTGCTCTCAGTGTGATAAGGTTTCTGCGAGAGCCGATAGCCTGCTGAACATTCATCAGGCTACCACCCAGAGAACTGAAGGTTCTGCCTTAATTAACCTTCTTTTTGTTGAGCAAGATGGAAAAGAAATCTATATCACCCCCCACATATTCCTTCACCTTCCAGCTTGGACATTGAGAACTCAAAGACAAGAGAAATGATGGCAAAAGAAAATGTTTTGCTTTTGAGATTAGCATGTTTGCATGTGCAAATTTAGCTATGTTGAACATGTTTTTGTGTGTATAGAAAAGACAAAGGTCATCCTATCAGGTGGGACCAGAAGAGTGGTCAGTTGTTCAGGATAAGGAGTGACTGAGTTAGTCAAGTAGGTAACCTATTGCCTTATTCTGGTCTGGGCCACCCACTGACACCCTTTGGCTTACGGGTGAGATTAGTCTGGAGGGGTTGATAAAGCTCCTCGTTCTCCCAACATCAGGGCAGGATTCAACTGGAAAAAAGTGGCTTTCCCACACAATGAAAGGGGAGAGAGATGCCAGTGTTGTTTGCTTAAAAGCTCTTCTTGTTGTTGCTTTAGCTCTGTAGCTTTAAGCAAATCCTTGGCTGTTCAGGGCTACTGCTGCTGTCAATGTCAAACGTTACTCCAATAAAAAGGTGAAAGGTTAGTTTATAAAAAAGGAACTCATTTCTTCATGCAATCCTTTTATAAAACTATCTTCTACTTTGTCTAACCCAGATATTGTTAATGTTCAATAAGAACTCTGACACCCACAAGAGAAAAATGTCTAAATGTATTCAAGTTTTCCATTAATCTGCTTGAATCTGTATCTATCAAAATGGTAAATGGATGGAGCTTATTTATATAGCGCTTTCCAGCCCCCTGTGAGGAGCCCCAAAGCGCTTTACAATACCAGCCATCCACCCATTCATTCACACATTCATACACCGGTAGTGGTAGCCTGCCTTGCAAGGCGCCATCCAGACATATCGGGAGCAACTCTGGGTTAAGTGTCTTGCCCAGGGACACAACGACACATGGTGGGCGGACGCGGGATTCGAACCTCCAACCTTCCGATCAGGGGACGACTGCCATTACCACTACACCAGCGGACAAAATACTGGAAATTATAATAAATAAAGTGCTATGTGTTGTCATCAGCATATGTTCAGAGATTCAGAGATTCTTTATTGTCATTTGCACCACATGCGATACATGTGGTGTAACAAAATTATGTACACATAGTCCCAGTTACATCCAACAATAAAATGTAAAAGAAAAACAGTAAGAAGATCTAAGATATGAACTAAGAAAAACATCAGCTAAAAATATTGTGGGATTTTGGTCCTGTCTCTTGTCTGTTTCCTTGTTTCCAGCTCTCAGTGTTTTCCTTTCTTGTGTTCAGCCCCTGTCTCACCTGTGTCATGTTAATCACTGCAGGTGTCTGTCATTGTCCTAATCAGTGTCTGTGTATATATTCACACTGGACGAAAAGGCCTAATATCCGGGGAAATACAACAGTATGCAAGTGTCCGTATCTGCCACATATCCAATATGTTTCCGGTGCTATACGGGGAGATCTCATCTTTAACAGATCTTAGTACAGGATATCCCATGCATACCCATCTGTGATAGATCCTAGCACTGGATTTTTTCTGTATCCTCATACATGATAAATCCTAGTATAGGATATTTTCGGTATACACATCTGCGATAGATCCTAGTATAGAATATTTTATGCATACCCATACTTGAGAGATCCTAGTATTGGATATTTTCTGGATACCCATATGAGAAAGATCCTACTACTGCATATTTTCCAGATACATATCTGTGATAGATCCTAGTATTGGATATTTTCTGGATACCCATACATAATAAATCCTAGCATTGGATATTTCCGGATACAAATCTGTGACAGATCCTAGTATTGGATAGTCTTTGGATACACATCTGTGATAGATCCTAGTATTGGATATTTTCCAGATACCCATACACAAAAAATCCTACCATTGGATATTTGCCGGACACACATCTGTGACAGATCTTAGTATTGGATATTTTCTGGATACCCATAGATAATAAATCCTAGTATTAGATATTTTCCGAATACACATCTGACAGATCCACATATTGGATATTTTCCGGATATCCATACATAATAAATCCTAGCATTGGATATTTGCCGGATACACATCTGTGATAGATCCTAATGTTGGATATTTTTTGGATACCCATCTGACAGATCCTCATATAGGATATTTTCTGGATACCCATACATAATAAATCCTAGCACTGGATATTTTCCGGATACACATCTGTGATAGATCCTAATGTTGGATATTTTCTGGATACCCATCTGACAGATCCTCATATAGGATATTTTCTGGATACCCATACATAATAAATCCTAGCATATGGATATTTTCCGGATATACATCTGACAGATCCTAGTATTGGATATTGTCTAGATACCCATACTTAAAAAATCCTAGCATTTGGATACTTTCCGGATACACATCTGTGATAGATCCTAATATTGGATATTTTCTGGATACCTATACATAGTAAATCCTAGTATTTGACATTTTCCAGATACACATCTGACAGATCCTCATATTAGATATTTTCTGGATACCCATACATAATAAATCCTAGCATTTGGATATTTCCGGATACACATCTGACAGATCCTAGTATTGGATATTGTCTGGATACCCATACATAAAAAATCCTAGCATTTGGATACTTTCCGGATACACATCTGTGATAGATCCTAATGTTCAATATTTTCTGGATACCCATACATAGTAAATCCTAGTATTTGACATTTTCCGGATACAGATCTGACAGATCCTCATATAGGATATTTTTTGGATACCTATACATAAAAAATCCTAGCATTTGGATAATTTCCAGATACACATCTGTGATAGATCCTAATATTGGATATTTTCTGGATATCCATACATATTAAATCCAAGTATTGGATATTTTCCAGATACACATCTGACAGATCCTAGTATTGGATATTGTTTGGATACCCATACATGAAAAATCCTAGTATAGGATATTTTCCGTATATATATATATATATATATATATATATATATATATATATATATATATATATATATATATATATATATATACTGTTACTCCCAAACTCCCTCCTAAACAATTTAAATTTACATACTGTATACAATATTTTAAATAAACAATCCATACAGCATGTGTTGTTTATGTAAAATATTGTATATATAGTAGTATTAAAATTTAAATTGTTTATTTAAGAAGGGAGTTTGGGAGTAACAGGTGATGAGTGTGATTGCAACTTGGCACGTGTCATGACAAAAGTTGACTGAACTTGAACTATCCTACTTTGCTGTTTTTCACTTATCGCTAGTGGACGTGTTCCCACCAGCAATATGCATGGTCCAACGCACCTCATGGTCCCAAACACCTGTGATAAACGAGGGACTATATAAAACTAACAAACCGGTGTGTGTGTTTGTCTTTTTTTTAAAGTAAAAACTAATTTAAATTATTTTCAGAAATGCTGTCTTGAATAATTTTGTAGATGTTGAACAACACTATGCAAAACATTAAAATTTCTTTGTTTAAAAGAGCATTTCTTGTACAGTAGTTTGTTTTGGGCATGTTTTATGTTTGAGTTTTTTGTTAAATAAGTTCTATTCTATTCACATAATAAATGTTTACTCAGCAGAGGTAAAAAGTAATACTGACAATAATTCACATTAGCCTTTAAAGAACCTTGACCAAAAGACATTTTTCATCTTATTTTGTTCACTTCTGCTTAGTTGAGAAAGTCCCAATTGTTCCTTTAGGACTAAGGCATTACCATCTGGTTCCCACTGAAAACCCATTCGGGGCCCGTTAAACCCATACAAAAAGGCCTAATATCTGGGGAGATACAACAGTATGCAAGTTTACATATCTGCCACATATCCAATATGTTTCTGGTGCTATACGGGGAGATCTCATCTTTAACAGATCTTAGTACAGGATATCCCACGCATACCCATCTGTGATAGATCCTAGTATTGGATATCTTCTGGATACCCATCCATAATAAATCCTAGTATTGGATATTTTCCAGATACCCATACATGAAAAATCCTAGAGTAGGATATTGTCTGGATATGTATATTTAACTGTACACTTGCATATTGTGTGTGTGTGTGTGTGTGTGTGTGTGTGTATGTGCGTGTGTGTGTGTGTGTGTGCAGGGGGTTATGGAGAACAAGATCTGTGAGTTTGGTGGTCCTATCACTGTGTTTAGTTGGAAATCCTAACCCCAATTTGTTAAAATACAAATACCCATAATTCATAGGGAGAACGTAGGACGGACAGGAATCTCATAAATTGCGGTCAGGGAGTTATGGAGAACAAGATCTGTGAGTTTGGTGGTCCTATCACTGCGTTTAGGTGGAAATCCTAACCCCAATTTGTCCAAATACAAATACCCATAATTCATAGGGAGAACGTAGGACGGACAGGAATCTCATAAATTGCGGTCAGGGAGTTATGGAGAACAAGATCTGTGA
Organism: Garcialebias charrua; assembly: GCA_038048925.1. Taxonomy (NCBI): domain Eukaryota; kingdom Metazoa; phylum Chordata; class Actinopteri; order Cyprinodontiformes; family Rivulidae; genus Garcialebias; species Garcialebias charrua. Next base: position 19,526 of record JBBPBX010066825.1, read on the forward strand.
GTTTGGTGGTCCTATCACTGCGTTTAGTTGGAAATCCTAAC